>LBNU01006542.1:1158-14968 GCA_014162995.1 Artemisia annua | reverse complement strand
TAAAATAGCCATGTATTAAAGGTGTTTTGGGGCTGTTTTTGCAGTTTCTGGGGTTGGCTTTTGGCTAAACTTTGAGAGGTCATAAGTTACTCATGTGTTAAGTCCGGCTTTGACTAATAATTGGACTTTTTGAAAACTAGGCAGGGGAGAACGTAACTTTTGCTCCTGGATCTAAATTGTCCAGAAACGCGTTAAGTATAGAAAAATGGGGCTCAAACATGATAGTTGGCGAACTGCTGACACTTAGAAAAATTTCTAAGTTGTTGAGGCTGGGTTAAAATGTACGTTTATACGTTAAGTTTGAAACGAGTATTCGTGTCGTTTAAGCCCGTTTCGAATTTTATATCCCCGGTCTCGGTTTCAGTGGAACTAGTTATTTTTAAAGGTTCCGGGTTGTCTTCTTAAGTTGTGACGCCTGCGTGTTGTGCCTCGATTGGTGTAACAGCCCATATTTCTTAAAATGGTTTGTTTCGGTGCTAAACTAAAAAATCATATCGTTCTTCGTTATTAACCCGTTTTTTCCCGCGTTTCGCCATAGTGTTGCGTCTGAAAGATTTTCTAAGGAATATTTTTGGGGCCAAAAAAATTACTCAAAGTTATGGGAGCTTTTCCCACGTTTTTGTTTTTTGGGGACAGCAAGCCCATGTACGAAGTTGTAAAAATCCATTTTCCTAGTAACAACATGGGCTCCAAAAATCATTCCTACAACAACCAATCATCCCATACCTACCATACACCTTCTAGTAGGTGGCTCAGGGTCCTAAAAATCATTCCACCATGATAATCTAACAAGGGATCTACTCTATTAAGTATCTAGAGCTCATATGTTTAAAAAAAAAGTGTAAAGTGCGTAGTGGTATTAAACTAACAGTATAGCATGTAGATCTTTGTATAAAATCATATATAACCATTGTTAAGAACTTTGGTAATTTATGAAAGATTTTTACATACTACTTGAAGGATTAGTGAGTTTCTTGAAGATGAAGAGCTATAAAACTTGGGTTTTTATTTCAAAAACCCTAAAAAGGGAGTGACTATTAGGACTTGATTATTACTTGATCTGAAAAGTTTATGGATCTTGCACTTTTGTGTTGGTGTTTTGGCCGTTACTAGAAGGAGAGAAAGGAGAATGGAGATATTTTCTTTTTGAGCTAGTTTGATCTATCTTTAAGTGTTCGGTATATATAAAATAGTGAAATCATAGTACAAATGTACAACTAATTAATGAAGTTAGTTGAAATCTTTTCAAAGTGCTAAGGATGGCAGGGGGGGCTGATTTGCGATGAAGAAAAAGGACAAGACTTGGAAGATTTTGTGGTATTAGATTATAACATGTTATATTGTATATATTTAGTAGTTTTAGTGAATACGGGTACCGGGAGTTTGCCTAGAAAAAAAATTTAACGGTAGCAAATGAATATAACAATGTTGTAAAGAATTATAAAATTACTTCCCTGATGAGATCTGTTAAAATGATTGTCGAGTTGAAATATTCGTGATCCGGAGCGGAGTTTAAACGCTATTACCGGTAACTACGGTAAAATTCCAAAACACCGGGCAAATTAATTAATAAAATTTTTATATGTATTATAATGAATAATGAAATATATTAGGATCATAGTCGGGAGTGTCGGATGTGTTAATCACGTTTATTGATCGCGGTGTTAACGTTTATTCAACCGTAAACCGGTCAAAAGTTACCGGAAAATGTTAATTTGGAAAACCTACGAGTGCGAATAGTATTGCAACTGCCCGTTTTGACAAGTGTGTAGACTATTTCTAGGTCCGTATGAAATGCTTCTTACTTAATGATGTATGATTCGCAGCTAAAACCAAGCCGGTTTGCTCGAATTTGAAATACCCGTAAACTAGGTTTACGATGAATGTGAGGACGACCATGAATTGTTTTCCCCGCCCGGATGAAGTAGCTGTCATGGTGATAGAACGCTTCTCGGAATCACTAACGCGAGTCCGAAAATGAGTGAATATTGAAATGGATGATAGTGCACCGGTGAATAAGTAAACGATGAAATAGCTAACCGATGAATAGTAAATAAGAAAGTTCCGGGAAAATGGACCAGAATTTTACGGGTTCTGACATACATGCCTTTAGGAAAACAGCTGATTGAAAAAATTCACCGAACGAACCTAACCCACATCGACTTGAATGACATCCCAGAAGTTTTGATGAACATGAACGTAAATCCATCCGGGCCCGGAGCTTTACTCCTACCACAATCCCAAACAGCAAGTTTAATTTCTCTCTATGGACACATCCCGTCCAAATGATTACGCTGATCCGAGGTGATCATATTAAGGAAGACATCACCAATATTGAGCCTGTTGTCACTAGAGCAGAGAATCTAGTGTGGAAATGATTA
Source organism: Artemisia annua (assembly GCA_014162995.1). NCBI lineage: Eukaryota > Viridiplantae > Streptophyta > Magnoliopsida > Asterales > Asteraceae > Artemisia > Artemisia annua. The sequence goes on along the minus strand of LBNU01006542.1, from coordinate 12,587 downwards.
TAAATTCGGACTTGACTTCCATAGGTTCTTCATTCCAAGAACCATTATGAAGAATTCCTTTAATGGCACTTTGACGACGCTTTTTCTTTAGCGAACTGTGAGAAAATGAAGTGTTTTCGTCTCCTTCAGTGGCCCACTTCACTTTAGCTTTTTGGGCAATATCGCTAGCCTCTTTATTCTCAATATCAGTCAAGATCTTCAAAGAATTGATACGGTTGACGAGGTCATCGCTAGTCGCCATACCTAAGTCGATCAGTTTATCAATACTCGAGAGACAAATCTGATGTTCTTTCTTTAATTTGTTATCCGAAATCTTTTTAGAACGACTCCAATCGCGGATGACACTTTTGAGATTTTGGAGTTTCTTTTTAAAAGAGACCAGCCCGTTGTTTTCCCCACTGTCATATTTCTTCCAAGTGTCAATGACCAGATCATGGAAACCATCACATTGCAGCCACGAGTGAAAAAAGCGGAAAGGAGTTGGGCCGTAATCTGCCACGAATTCTTTGAGGATAATGGGCCGGTGATCAGGGATGCCTTTTTCAAGAATAGAACCAGTGACATTGGGGAAGGATTCAAGAAAACCTTCGGTAATTAGAAATCTATCTAACTTACTCATCTTGGAAGCCCACTTGTTAGACCAAGTAAAACGATATCCTCCCAAAGGAACATCAAAGAGATTCAGATCGTTGATAAATCGATTAAAAACCTCGGAGTGCTTTTCATTAAAGATAGACCCGAACCTTTCACTAGCATGACGGACCTCATTGAAATCACCCATGACAATGGCAATGCCATCCCAATTATTGATAAGCAAACAGATGGCGGACCAAAGAGCAGATTTACCATCCAAATCTTGAGGAGCGTAGAGAACTATGAACATTACCTTAAGACCAGAACTTGACCAGATACCTTGCACGACGACATAATTATCCGAACAGATAGTTTTATTCATGGAGAACATCAATTTATTCCATATACATATGATACCACCTGATTTTCCCCTAGCCGAGGAAAACGCAAAATCAAAAAACGAATTCCCCCAAACTTGCCTAAGAGCCCAAAGATCAACGCGAGTCGATTTTGTCTCCTGCAAAGCTAAAAAATTCACGTTATGAGAATGACACAAATTATTTACCCATCTCCTTTTTTTAGAATCCCCGAACCCTTGCACGTTTAAGGAAAGGACATTCATTTAAACGTGTTATTGTTCCCCATGTCCGCAATCATTTTTTCAAGCATTTCTTGACAACCATCCATATTGAACCCAAGAGCGATACCAACTTTAATCGTGTCCTCAACTTGTTGTAACATGGATATACCAACATATTTCTTGGCGTTTCCATCGCTATTCACCTGGGAGTGTTGGGAAAGTGAGGGAGAATTCAAGCGCTCTTTTGATTTGCAAGCATCACTAACCTCATTGTAGTTACCCACATTCTCAGATTGAGTAAAACCCGGAGGATATAAAGGAGTTCCCGGGTCCGATGAGGCATGATGATAATTCCCATTTTTGACAATAAGTGGTTCAAGGTTAAAAGGGTCACTGTTTGAAGGTGAAACAGTAGCCTTGACCTCCGAATGATCATCCTTATTTGAATGAGGCACGTAAGCATCATACCCCTCAAATTCATTATCTGGTTGCACTTTAATCTCATCATCCATATCACCTGATGAGTTGGAGGACTTATCATCAGGTACGTTCTCGTCAGAATCACCAGGAGGTGCGAATGACGGAACCCAACTGCATAACTCTCTCACCCTATAAGCGTATGTGACCCCATTTAAAGTAACAAGTGTGGATGCAAATATCAATGAAGTATATGTAGTTTTTAAACATAACCGAATGCTAAACCTGTTAGATGCATCAGAATCATCGATGAAAAGAACCTCACCCCACTTCTTGCATAAACCCTTGAAAGTATCATTATGCCATGCTCTAATAGGGATACCTTCAATTTCAAGCCAAACAAGACGCTCATTGAGAACAAAATCCTTATCCCATGGTACAAGAACAGAAAACCACGACAAAACACCTTCGTGAGTGAGAAAAGAGTTTCGAGCGTCCATATCATCAAAAGAAAACATAACCCATAAGCCACCAAGATACTTAACATCGACGCCTAAGAAGCCTTCGTTGTTGCAGATGATTTTAGAATTTTCGATAGAACGAAAATCTTTATGACATCCTAAAATGACAAGTTCCATATCAGTGGTATCCTGAGAGGCGATGAAGCTAGTGCAGTCTTCGGCAATACTCCCCATTTTATCTCCAGAAGAATCGCCTTTGACAACATTAACAAAGGAATTGGATTCAGAAACTACCTTCTTAGCAGACGAGGATGCCACAGGAGCAGGTACTTTTGACTCAACAATTTTCTTAACAGGGATAGCATTTTTGGGGGTGCCATTGTACCTGTCAAATCTTGCAATATTCGCGTGCAAGTTGAGTTTGCCAATTCGAACCTTGTTGAGAGAAGCAATCAAATTCTCCTTGTTGTCAACACCGTTGAATCGGCAGAATCCAAATGATTGGCCGAACTTATTCTTATGTTTAGCAATAAACACATCAACGATGTGCCCTTTTTTCCCACAAATATTTGAGAGTTCGCGCAACGAGAGATGAGAAGGGAAATTTGAAACGTACACATTAAGAGTGGATCCCATACGTTCAAAAACCGAACGCCGTTTTTTATAAGAAACCTCATGCCAATCGCTATCAGCCATTTAGGAAGCCGATTAAAAGCAGAAGATCAAAACGAAACCCCTAACAAAACGAAAAGTCCTCCCTATGTTGTCCCACTTTTGTTGTCCCGCCTCTGGTGTCCCACCACAAGGGTGTACCACCTATGACGTCCCAACTATAGTGTCCCAACTTTGATATTCCATTCGAATTGATTCAGGATTCAATTGTAATTATTTTGGATTGATGGGAGTTCTAGGAATTGAAAGGGATCTGCAATTGATAAGTGATTGTGAGATAATCGTGAAATAGTCTCGTATTTGAACCAACAAATAGCTAGACACCTATTTAATTTCTTGATAAATTTAAAACTGCAACATACATTTGAAAAATTGAACCGTTAAAGTCTTGTTAACAGTAGCAAGTGGAACTACACCAAGAACAAAAATATGGTATTAGAGCGAAAGTAAATATGATCTCCACCAGAAATATACGGAGTATTATGCAACGCGTTAGCTAATATTTGAAAGTAAATTAAAGTTTATACTGTAATTCTTATCTGTCTATCAACAAATGCTTGCATTACGCAATGGATGTGAAGAAATAAGTCATTATCTCGACAACAATGAGATCGACAAACAAAAGCAACAGAAACTAACTAAATACCAAGAGAGAGGAAAATACTACACAAGTATGAAGTCTCATCGTCCGCACTAGATTCAACAACACGATATTTTAGACATAAATGTCTTTTAGATTTGAGTTTAGACTTGCGAACGATTTAGACTTCGAGATCAAAACTTGCAATATGTGATTATGATCAGATGCATGTCAGCTAAAGATTTGGGTTACCTTTCGACGTCAGTGATTATTCAAACATATCAACTTTACAATTAATCCTTCTTAATCTCGTAATCTATAGCTATTTGATAGCCACTAATTGCCGATACCCATGTACGTTCTTGAGTTCTTGATAGTTTAGATAATTTACGCTTTATGTAAGCATCAAAATTCTGCTAATTAAGTTGTTGTCATTTGTCTCATCATTTCGCTTTTTAACTAAAGAACGTTGCATATGGTCCAACTGATCGATCACAACAAGCAAATGAACGATGCTCATGAAAAACATTGATGATCTGACATTCCCTTTTACCTACGTACGTTTCGACAATCATTGCTGCTTCGACATGATGCTTGATCATTAAGTTGCTGCAACATTTGGAGCAAATGGCACCTTCAACACTCAACATTCATGATACTGACTCTTGACAGTACACCATTAACATGTTTGTCTAAAAACTGATTGATAACCATCTTGTTTAACACACTCGACTTTTAATTTCATGGAAGGTAATAATACATTTGATCTGCTTCTCTAACTACCAATCATCGGCACCTAGTCTCTTGACTCCCCTTATACAGCTTGGCACTTGCCCTTTTGTCGACTCTAACACAACTTAATATATTACTTTTTCATGTTGAAGTCTCAAAATGGTTAATAAATATCCGAGATACATTTGCTGTCACTTGATTATACCATAAAAATAAGATTATTTGCTGTATGTCTAATCATTTGATATGCCAATTTGTGTGCAACTAATATGTATTTTTATCGAGTTTTGCTATGAGCAATGCTAGAACCAATTTATAAAAAAATTCATACGCTGACGAGTCAGCGGGTGATTAGTTGAATCAGAGAGAGGAGAGATAAACTACCAAAAAATACACCAATCACCCGCTGATTATTGTGTGGATTCTTTATGTGCCTTTAGCATTACTCTTTTGCTATACCCTCCAAAATTATATGACTACTTATCCTTCTACACACACAAAAATATTATACTCGTATGTGTTTTTTTTTTTCCACTCACTATCTCTTTACGTCTAAACCGTCAATTCTAATACTTGTCAGAAGTCAAAACCATGTGAGTAGAAATATAAGTAGGAATAAGTAGTAGGAGGATGTATCATTTCTTATTTTTATAACATAGGCAGTAAGTTAAGGCAGCTAGCTACATACACATACAGCCGAATGATGTGTTTGATAATGTTTAACCAGTTTCACACTTTAACATAACAGTAAACCATATTATTGAAGTTGAAGGAAGCAGAAAGATAGAAACTTTAACCATATCTCTTGTTTTATAAGAAACTTTGAGCAATACCCTATTTCCAATTAAAAACCTTTTGGCATTATTACTACGGCATTTTCTACTTACAGTGAAGACGTTGCTATAAGTTATAGAGTCAATAAAGTCCGTCTCCATAGAACTGTCGCTATAATTTTTAGCGACAACGGATTTAACTTGTAGCTACTACGCGTTTCACTTGACTATTTGACTTTTTAACTTTTTGGCTAAGCCCCCGTCGCTATAAGTGGAATTCGATGTAGTTTGGTGTAGTGACAGCTAAATAAAACCTTTTTTGTTAATCATGCATAGTACGTATATATTAAGAGGAAAGGTAAATAACTTCTTAATTATCTTTAGAGTCGTATCTTTAATTTAGAAATTGCATCTCTTGAAATTGAAATCACTTATATAAACTTATATTCCTTTTTAGCGGCAAAGTTAATAAAGCCTAGCAAGGCGTTAGAAAAAGAATAAAGAAGTGTTTTTATGTTTATTGTAAATTCAATTGAAAGAAAATAGTTTAACATCGGTGAAGAGAAGCTCGGTGTTTAGCATTGAAGAGGCAAAAGTGAAGTCATCTCGGTAACGCAAAGGGAGCCAAAGGGTCGTTTGGACTACCACGTCAAAAAGGATGTAATGATGGGCATTAATCGTGACTTTAGCCGTGAGATTAATCACATTCTTAGATCATTATAGTAATATCTAGTTAAATTTTATAAAGTGAGTTAACACAAATTATCTACATCTTTTGGATGTTAGCGATGCTCTCTTTTAGGGTCGAGCAAAACAGATCGAAAATTAAATCGAACCGGAAAACCAGCTGAATTGGTCTGACCGAAAATTAAACAAACTGACTATATTCGGTTCAGTTTTCGGTTCTATATATTTGTGATTTTCGGTTTTGGTTCGGTTCAGTTCAAGCCAAAACCGAGAAAAGCACACCTAAACCATATAAACCGAACTGAACGGACTGAAACAAAACTGAACCGAACCGAGTCACTTCAGTTCGATTATCAGTTCGATTTTATTTAGTTAAAGTTTGAAAAAATTATACTACGTATTATACAATTGGTATGATGTGAACATAACTATATAAGAAAGTAAGAAAGTATTTTAAATTACCAAAATGCACTTAAATTCACATGTAAATTAAACTAAAGTAAAAAATCAGAATAAAATATTGCAAGACAAGAGAGAGAGAGAGAAGGTGAAGGGCACTTGACTACTTTTTTATGTTGCACGCATCCATCCATTCATCCATGACAGAAACCACAGTTTACATAATACTACTAGTCACAAAAACAAAAACACAAACACAAACACAAGAATAAAACACAAACATCATCATCATCATCATCTATCATCCATCATATCCTCATTCTTTCATGTTCTTCTTCAAACATGCATTTTGAAACCTTTTAAAACTTGAACCTACAAAATATATATATCTTTCTTTTTTTTATATAAAAAATATTTGTTATACAAATTTCTTTGGTTTTAAAAAACTGGAGGAGGGGATGCCCTTACCCTTTGAATTTGAGGGGAAGGGGGAGGAGGTCTTACTAAGCCAACAAGATTTTCACTTTCACAACAACAACAATCTTGTTGTACCTTATGCAAATCCACTTGTACATTTCCACAACAATTTACTACTAGTTTCTAAAAAAAGAAAGTTTTCTGAACCAACTTCTGTCCTGGATAACATCACCACTAGCCCTAGTCCAACTTCAACTTCCACCCTGTCTTCTTCTCACGGCGGCGCCGACACCACCACCGCCGCCACAGCCGCCGTGGCGCCGGTTTTCCCGCCACCGGATGACCAAGATCAAGCCATGCTGAGATGGATCATGGGTGATGTTGAGGACCCATCTATAGGGTTTAACAAGATGCTCAACTCCGGTACTACAGTCACCGGACCACCGCCGGACTTTGAGTTCTCCGGTGGGTTTGGTGTGGTGGATCAAGGCTTCATGACGACCCATCATCACCAGAACCAAATGTTTTCTTCGCCTTTATCTGCAGCTGAAACTCATCTGGTGTCATCACCATTTGATATAAAACCTAATGTGTTTAATGTGCAACAAAGGTACACCTCAGGAGGCGTAGAGTACAACCCATTAATGCACAAGAAAATGGTAGTACAACAACAGCAACAAGGGATCATTGATGAGCTTTATAAGGCTTCAGATTTGATCCAAAATGGAAATAACCCAATACTCGCGCAAGGGATATTGGCGCGGCTCAATCATCAGATTTCACCCATTGGTAAGCCTTTCGAAAGGGCTGCTTTCTATTTTAAGGAAGCTCTTACTTTGTTGGTTAATTCTATTATTAGTAATGTTAACCCGCAGCTTACTCAGAATGTGTCACCTTTTAGTTTGATATATAAGATTGGTGCATACAAGTCATTCTCCGAAATTTCGCCTTTTGTTCAGTTTGCTAACTTTACTTGTAACCAAGCTTTGTTAGAATCCCTTAATGGTTATGACCATATTCATATTATTGATTTCGATATCGGATATGGGGGTCAATGGTCTTCACTTATGCAAGAACTTGCTTTAAGAAGCAATGGTGTTAGTTCGTTAAAGATTACGGCTTTTGCTTCACCTTTGACTCATGATCAGCTTGAGTTGGGTTTGACTCGTGAGAATTTGATCCATTTTGCTAATGAGATTAATGTTGGCTTTGACTTTGATATAGTCAATATTGATGTTCTTGCTGGTGCTTCATGGTCTTTGCCTTTTAGTGTTTCGGATAATGAGGCTATTGCTGTGAATTTGCCTATTCATGTGTTGTCGAATCATCAAACTCAGATTCCGAATGTGCTTCGCTTTGTTAAGAATTTGAATCCGAAGATTGTGGTTTCGGTTGATAGAGGGTGTGATAGGACTGATTTGCCGTATTCAAATCATTTGATTCATGCCCTGCAGTCGTATTCGAATTTACTTGAGTCACTTGATGCTGTCAACGCAAACCTTGACTCGTTACAGAAGATTGAAAGGTTTTTGGTTCAACCCGCGATTGAAAAGATTGTATTGGGTCGGTTTCTTTACCCTGAAAAAACTCAGCATTGGAGAAGTCTTTTCTTATCAGCAGGGTTTTCACCGTTGTTGTTTAGTAACTTCACTGAAAGTCAAGCCGAGTGTTTGGTTAAAAGGACCCCGGTTCGTGAGTTTCACGTTGAGAAGAGGCAGTCGTTGCTTGTGCTTTGCTGGCAACGTCGGGAGCTTGTGTCTGCTTCTGCTTGGAGGTGCTGAAAAGGAGTCGGTTATTAAAAGGTGTTAACTTTTTGGCGAAGTTTACTACTTATGTTTATGTTGCTAATCGTTCCTGAATCAAAGAAAGGATGGAGACGATATGGTAGTTGATGTTGTTAGTATGTTGGATATGATTATGAATGTAATCCTGTTGATGATGTTTTTCGGGCTGTTTATTGTAGCTAAAAACATTAATCTTGATTCTAATTATGTTTAGGTTATGTCTTTTGTTGTTGTAATATTCATAACAAAAACTTGAGTCGATTCTAATTGTGAACAAGAAAACACTTGTGTTTTTACCCTTTGTCAGGCTGCTGAGTGCCATCATAAGCAGTTTGGTATGATTGAGTTCTTGTCTCAAAGCGGTTTTACATATTTTGAACCAAAACTGTTTAAATTCTAATCGGCTTATGCTTTTGTGGCTGATGATACTTTGCTAGGACTACGAGTGTCATCATCCACAAAAGCATAAAAAGAATTATTTAGTTACGTTTTGTCTCGAGCTGGTCGAGCTAAGTGAAATTACCTAGCTAGACCAGCTCGAGACCCGGTATTTGAATTGAATTGAGCCATGAAATCATTTGGGAAAACTACATCTAGACACTAGTTACTTTTTGGCGTTTGAGAGTCTCAATGGTCTTGGTCGGATGTTGGCCCCATAACACAAGTTATCCTATTATAAAAACATGAGTTAATTGCATTTTTGGTCCTTGTGGTTTGGCCAAATTGCAGGTTTGGTCTTTAAAACTTTGAAAATGCAGTGATACTCCTTATTTTGAAGTTTGGGTTGCATTTTTTGTTCTTTTTGATATGAAATGACCAAATTACCCTTGTCTTTTCTGAAGAAGACAAAAGGTATTTTAGTCATTTAGCTTTATCCAGAGACCAAAAATGCAATCCAAACTTTAAAATAAGGATTATCACTGCACTTTCAAAATTTTAGAGATCAAACCTGCAATTTGGTCAAACCACAGATACCGAAAATGCAATTAACTCAAAAAACATTTTCCTTTTTGGTTTTCTAAAACAAATTTCTTATTGTAAATCTCTATTTTTCTTCAAGTTTACTCATTAACAGTCATTATAAAATAACGATAATATTAAATATGATAAACAGGCTTGCTTATTATAATATGCGTGGAATTGCACATTTGTGGTTGGATATTTGGAGGATATCGTATGCATTGAATTTAGTGTCTTTTAAGCTCTAGTTACTTTATTAATTAAGCACTAATTTTAATGACACTTCTAATCATATCACATGCAACTTTTCTTATTGGACCCTCACAAATATTTGTTTATCCCCTCTCTTGTCTCAAAAAAGTTTCACCTCTGATTTAACTGATATTTAATGTTTGAGTATTATAATATAAAGATTATAGTTTAATTAAGAAATAAGGACATTAAATAAGTTTTAATGGTTATAAATTTAGAAAAAAATCAGTTCATACTTAAAAAGTCAAATATGAATTATTTGAACACAATTTTAATACTAGAAACACATAATCAAATGATTTAGATCATGTTGTTTCTCATACAAGGGGGAAGCATTGGAGTATTAATTAAACAAATTGTACTTTGTTTTATGTGATTTATCTTCTCTTCTCTCTTCTTCATGTTTTATCTTTTGTCTTTTTCCTTTGTGAGTAAAGTTTTTTTCTCTTTTTAGATTGAACATTCTAGTAATCTATATGTCTAAATATTTTTCTGATACAACTTGACAAGTAGTAAAAAAAATATAAGAAAAGAGAATGTGTGAGCAACGTGTTATTCAGTTTTTTTATTTCTTTATGGGATAAATAATTACATTTTATTTTTTTATTTCTTTTACTTTTTTTTGCATTCGTAAATGATTTACACTCTATTAAAATTTAAAAATGTTGTACTTCATCAAAATAAAACTTAATGTCATTACATCTATATGACTTTTCTTGTCTTATTCAATTTTGTTTATGTATAAACCAAGTAATCACCTTCTTCGCACTGCTCCATTTCGATTTGTTTACAACAAACATAAACAGATTGAAAAACCAAACTGATTACACAAAATTTTTTCACATAAGCTGTAATCTTATACTCCATCTCATAAAAGTGTGTACACAAACATTTTTTTTTTTAACAATTTATGATTATATGTTATTGATAATATTTTAGTTAACAAAATCTCATTTTCATCCTTGCAATTAAAACATCAGTTAAATAAATATTTTATAATATGAAAAAAGGTAAAATAGGAACATTAATGTATTATTAGTTTTATTTATTGAGAGTGGACACTATTTTCTATTTTGCTTTACCACTTGTTTTGTTTTCTCCATTCTAAAAAAGCTGTATATTGACAAATCACATAAAAATGTACCATATTCTAGTTTAATATAAATTTTAGGTAGTAACTTATTTTTTCTCAAATAAAGTAGCGAACGTAAGGGTTTTTAACTTCTTGTAATAGGTTAACGGTCATCACTTTAGCTGAAATTACTTTTAAATATTTAAATATAATGGTACGTCACACTTTAGCTAAAATAATGACCGCTAACATCAATTGAAAAGTCCAAAAAACTACAAAACACCTTATATTACGCAAAATATTAGCTTAAAAACCTTGAGTCAATAACAAGCAAGTCGTATAACCTTAAATTTATACTGATCCTAAAGTCACTTTGGAATTTTATTTTTTATCTTTTCTTTACAAATAAGCTTAAATAAACCATCAAACATTTTTTTTTTATCACATGCATGTAAAATTGTAAATTACATGAAGGCCAATAATTTGAAGATTGAAAATATACTCCGGCCACAAAATGGCCTTTTTCTTACGAACCGCGTAAATTAATTGGAATAAAGATAATTAGATAAAGCAAAAGTTATCATTACGGTTGATTGTTGTTTAAGGTTGTTGAATGAAATAAAAACGACATGAGTTAATGTCTTTACTCTTTAATTATTGAAAGATAAAATAACTTATTTCTGATTAAGACAGACTGACAAGCTTTATGTCATCTATAGTTTACTTGCCACCTAATTCAATCACCCATCTTTAATTACTTAAATAACTAGACAAATTTTAACATGACGACAGGCATAGCGTACATAATTGTCAATATATCTAGAGTATCTAGATGTTCATGTGGATGGACGGAGCTTGAGCAATGTTATTTGAGGAGCCAAAATATAGTCGTAATAATTTTGAGTGACCTAAACCTATTACTACATCCGTCCCATAATAAGTATCCACTTTGAACTTTTTGAGTCTTTCTTGTTCAAGTTTGACCGTAAATGTTTTTATTTGTGTTATATAATACTTGATGAAAATTGTACCAAATGAAAATACATTTAAAACTCAATCCGTTCATATAT
>LBNU01006541.1:7038-23023 GCA_014162995.1 Artemisia annua | reverse complement strand
CCGCCTTGTTCCAGATCTGACGGCCTTCCCTGACGCCGTCACCAAAATAGGCTAGAAACTCTCTGGCCCATCATGAGTAACTTCCAATTCTTCAATTCAGTTGTTCCTGACGTCGTCACGAAGAAGCTTGTGACGCCGTCACCTTCTGTGCACTTTAGGGTCTTTTGAGATTTTGTTGTTTTCCGCACTTTTTCACTCCGAAAACGCCCGAAAATGCTTCTTTTGTGATTTTCTCCTCAAAAGTACCTAAAATGAGAAAAGAAACGACTTTGGGTGAAATCCGATCCAATAATATACGAATTAGGACTCAAACTGACCCCTAAAAACGTAACATTTTTCGTCTCATCATTCATGTGCTTATTTTTGCCCATCAAAACATCACCACTGAGATCTCCACACTGAGTCATCAGTGTGTGAAACACTCTTTATAAGCTCTTTCTGAGCTTGTTAGTGGATTATATAGTGAGCTTTTTGGTTCTTTGAGAAGCCCTTAAGCTTAACTAGTTAGTTCTAGGCTTCTTTTGGCTTTTTAAGCTTATTTGATAAGCTGAAATAAGGCCTGCAGTTTGCCTTCTAGGACTGTTTGGTTCTCAGTTTTTGGTATTGCTTATTTGGCTTTTTGGCTTATTTCATTGGGTTCTTCTTGTTGTTCCAGCTTAATCTAAGTTCTAGTAACTTGTTTCAAGCTTATTTTGCCTTTGGTTTATAGTTGGTAACTTGTTAGAAGCCTTTTTCATTTTCAAAACTCCTTTTTAGCTTATATAAGCTTACTGTGGTGCAAATAAGCATCCACAGTGCTTATCTTTCAGTTTCATAAAAGTTTTCTTTGTAAAATTGTTTATTAGTTGGTGTTTAGTAGAGTTGCAACAGAAAAAAGCAAAAAGAAAAATAAAAGAAAAAAGTGCAGTTAGAGGGATTCGAACCTGGGACCTTGGGGTTACTTGTGACAAAACCAAACGGGTGCCAGGCACCATCTCCCCTAGGTGTTCTTATGTGTTTTAACTTTCCTTTCTTTTTTATATAGTATATATTTTCCTTAAAAGCTTATTTAATTTATCAGCTTGCTTTTTAGCTTATTTATAAGCTTTTTGTCACTTTTGTATTTTTCCTAGCTTAATTATATTACTAAGTATTTTTAGAAAAAAGTTTTGCAATTATTAAAATTAGTTTAGTATTTATAATAATTAAATCTAGTTGATTTATTAATTAATTAATAATAATCAATTTAAAAGTTAAATAATTAATTTTCTTTTTCTTTTTTTTTTATAATTTTCTTTTATCATTAGGTTTGTAAGAATGTAATTTTCATATCCGTGAGATTTATATTGCTCACATTTCGCGTTTTATTCTGTACGTTAACGTTATTTTAATTTAAACGTACGTTTTTAGGTTTTTAAACGTTTTTAGATTATTTGTTTTCACGTAATTGTTCTTATAGCTTGTTTAAGCTATTTTGTTTTATATTTCTTAGTTCAATCAATCAAAACCTTTTTCCTGTTCATAATCACCCGATCACAAATCCGTTTTGTATACCATTCACACCTCGTCGGGACATAACGACCCGGGAATATTCCTATACTCTCCTTGGTGCATTGTGCCTTTTATAGTTTGACTTTAGTTGACCAATTCTTTGGTTGACTTTTGTTGACTGTTTCAGACTCAATCACCCTCAAGTTGGCAGGCCTAAGAAGAAGAGAGTCAAAGGACAATTGGAGGACACACCATGTGTTAAGGATGGTAAGTTGAGTAGGAGAGGGAGAACTGTTAGATGTTCTTCTTGTGGAAACCTGGGTCACAATAAACAGTCATGCAAGGGTCAAGGTGGTGCAACAACTTCTAGGTCAAAAAATACAAGCACAGGAAAAGGGAAAAATGTTGAAGCTTCTGGTGGTTCATCTGGTAATCCAAGATCCCGCAAGAAAGTCAGGTTTTGTTTGGATGATTACATAGAAGGTTCACCATCTTTTGTTGCAAGAGAAGGTATTAAATGCTTAGTCTTACTAAGTTGTTGTATTTTGTATGTTTTAATTATTTATCATTTGTTACAAATTTATAAGATAATGTTGATAATGCAGGTGGAAGCAACACTGCTGGAAATGGCACTCCTCCTTCTGCAAATCAAAGTGGTCAAAGGTCAGGTACATCTACTGCTACAATAGAAAGCCAAAGGCATACTAATGCAACTCCAAGCTGTCAAAGTGGAATTTCTAGCGAAAGCAGAAGTCCTGGATCACCAAGATGGAACAGACATGCAATAAGGAATGACATATATAGAGGAGGTGGAGTTAGTAAGAGAGTTGGACCTGATACACCAAACAAGACTTGAGCAGGATTACTTTGGAGTTAGAAAGTTATGACAGATGTTTGAACAAGTTTAAGACTTATTTTTATTTGTTTTCGTGTATGTGGATTTATGTTTAAGACTTGGTACTAGGCCATTACAATTGAAAAAATGTTTAGCTAAATTTCTGTTGGTGCAAATGACATGATGAGTTGCATCTGCATAATGCAATTGAAAAAATGCAAATTATTATGACTATTTTGACAAAAACTAAGTCAACAAGACTTTAAAGTTCCATTCACTTGGGTTTTAGTATGCAAAAACCATTGATTGCATCTGCATAATCCAATTGAAAACATGCAAATTCTTATTACTATTTTGACAAAAACTATGTCAACAAGGTTTTAAAGTTCCATTCACTTGGGTTTTAGTATGCAAAAACAATTGTTTTTCATGTTAGTGCAAAACTCAACTTCCAATTCTTAACCAAAGCAAACTGGACATGCTTAATACCATTATGTTGGATTATAATAGACAAACTTAACCGAATGAGATAATGGTCAAGTACTTATGTTTACCCATTTCAAAGTCAGCAAGTAAATGTTAAGTTTAACCACGACATAAATCAATAACAATAAAACAATGACAATTTCACAACTGCATCAATGGTTGATACCATTGAACTAATACTTCATAAGCAGCAAAAAATTACACGGGTGATGAAATACATCTAACAAAAAAAAGTCAAAACCCATCACCTACTCGATTCCCAACTGCTACTTCACATGTAAAATAACACGAAAACTATAAAAAAAAAACCCAGCTTAAGATCAAGTATTTCTTCATTTTAGCAGCTTCACGTCTTGTATCATCTAGTGTAGCTTGGATAGCATTCCTTGCCCTTAATAGACCGGGGATGATTGAAACTGATCTTTGCACACATGGGGGGATCGTACCAGTCAATAAAATCACAACAACCATAGAACCTACGTCCTGGATTTCGATTTGTCCATGATGTGCGAATAACCGCGGTTTGTCCACACCAGCACTGCACCATTCTTTTTTTTTTGACCTTTTGGGGAAGAAGAAATAAATAAAGTTGAGTAGAGAGAGGGAAGTGATGGAAAGATTTGAGTGGAAAAAGAAATGTTTGTGGAATACGCTTTGCATGCAATCGAGATTTACAATAGATGTATCGAGATTTGTAAAAGCAAGTACACGTGTGTGGATGGGAAGAAACTAACAGTCACCTAGTGATGTAAGGCGGTGTGAGTGGAAAGTAGGAAAAAAGTGATCGGACGAAATTGCCCTCGTGTGGGTTGCACGTGAGACCGACTTAACTGGGATATTTAACGACCGTCAGGATTTTGGACTAGCGGCGTAATAAAATCTTGATTTTGGATGAAAAAGGAAAAAATCAGCGCTTTTGGATGTCGTATGAAATCTGGGGAAAGTATAGGGATGAACAGTGTAATTTACTCTAAAAAAAAATATTACAACATGTAATTTTGCTCGAATAATAAACGATAATTTTCAATTAAAAAGCATTATCTTTAAAAATAATAAATAAATTATAACATATATATACATAAAATTTCATAACCATTTATTAAAAGTTATGTCGTTTGTCTCTTAATCGATAATAATACATAATATTTAAAAAAAAAAGAGAAAAAACTCCGTCGGTGTAATAATGGCTATATTTGGCACAAAGCTTTTTTGAGTTTTTTTGGGCAATTAGCGGTGAACAATGAGCTTTTTTATTTTTAGTGTTCGTTTGGCATGAGAGCTGTGGGCTTTGCTATTTTTAGGAAAGCTCATTTTCCCAATGCTTCTTTATGAAGCTGTGAGCTTTTTTGGCTACTGCTCACAGCTACTGCTCACAGCTCATTGCTACCGCTCAGCTACTTTTGCCAAACATGCCAATATGTTAACACTCTGTTCCCGAGTTTATTTTTTGGAGTAAAAGGAAAAGGTTTGGGATGGTAGTAAAAAAAACTTGTGTTCCTGAGATTTTTTAGGAAGGGAGAGGAAAGTAAAAGGTAGTAAATTACATCAAAATTACTCTCCTAATTTACTTCCCAAATTGGGATGAAATGGAGTAAAATTGATTTTAAAGCTCTTTTTTTTGTTACTTTCTTCTCTTTTCTTTCCAACTCGGGAACATAAGATAAAAAAATAATTTCTTATTCCTCTCCTCTTTACTTCACTCCTTTTTTTCTTCTCCATCTCTTTTCTTTCCGTTTTATACTCGGTGGGATAGAGTGCAAGAGTATCTTAAAAATGATATGTTACCGAATTAAAAATGATTAAAAAAAAAAAAAATTCCCTGAAATAAAGAAAAGCCTAAAAACCAAAGTATATAGTTTCAATCGTCTTTTCATCTTGGAGGAAACGAAACAAGAAGAAGCAATCAATCTCTTAATTAGGTATTTAATTTTATTTAATTCTCATCATCACAATCATATAATTACATAATCAAATGAATTAGGCCTAATTAATTGACATTTTGCAGATATTATTATTGGTAACGATGGATGTTGCTCCTGATCGCGCCTCTTATGTTTGCACTCACTGGTATTAATCTTTTTTTATTAATTAATTTGTTAATCAGTTATTTAAAACCACTGGGGTAGTTGTTAATTTCTGTATATATTAATTAATAGCAAGTGCCAAATAAGCTGTTATGTATCCATCAGGTTTGTTGTTATTGTCTTGTGTATATATAGATAGATAGCGGGTGCTCGTTTTTAAAGCCCCATAGGAGGTTAATATACGTTCGTTGGGTGAAATGCCCAAATCGGTGAGAATTATGGTGGAACCTTTAAAATGTCAATGGATTGTGGGAAGGTCGGTTCTAGTGCTGATGGCCTTCTTCTATTTCGTTGGTGGCTAAACAAGATCTTAGAGAACGGAAGTAGCTGATTAAAGTTGATATAGCCATATAGGAGACAAGATTGAAGTGGATGAAGCAATACATGCACAAGAAGGGTGAAGAGAACTTGCTCGATTAGAGATGGGATGCGAATTTGGGAAATGAGAGTTCTTGTGTGACAGACAAACATGAGAATTATCTACTTGATCGTCAAGACTTTTTATAGTATTGGTAGTATTACTCGTATTGGAGTCTAGATCTTACGCAGTCTTCTCTTCCTCGTGTAGTCGTGTCTCATCTATGATTTTTTGTTGATGTGCTTAAACCTTGATAGTTGATTTTCGTATGCCTTTCTGGGTTTGAGTTTATTGATATCTGAGGGAGTAAGATTATATTTACCATGCTTAATCGTGTTTAAACAACTTGTTTTGTTGATTTCCGTAATATCCACATAAGGTTGTTTTTTTGCTGTTTTTCCATCAAGAGAGAGTGAGAACTATTGGGACCTTATAATCCTTAAGTTGTTACCTTTTAATAGGTTCCAACAGGGTTGATGAGCTTAAGTTGAGGCTCAAATGTTAACGGGCTACTCTCTATTTCGGGCTTGGGGTGTTACAATTGGTATTAGAGCGGTAGCCCTTTAAGTGATGAGAGCTTGTAACAATCTTCCCATCCCATATCAATTGAGAGTTAGATTTATGATCCCCTCATAACCATTACAATTGGCAATTAATGACTCATCATCAGTCTTGTTAATTCAATTTATCAACCTCCTCAACAATGTGATTCTTTCACTATTGACTTTAATTCAAGCATTTTATACTAGCTGGCCTTTGTTGTTCGCCATTCTTTCTTTCTTCGTGCCAGCTTAGTACTAAATGGAAAGTTTTAGCCTAAAAGAGTAATCTATCTAGGGGAAACACGTTTTGTTTCTTGTTGGTTCGTGAAAGTGCAAGGCAAATAGTTTTTGGAGTATGGAATTGGAATCTTATAACTGTGATTCGATAGCTTTTGTTGCCTTACTAGTCTTTTTGTATTTCTGATTTTTGCCTATGCACAACTTTTTTACCTTTTTTTTTGGAGAGGCAACTAACAATCTCACAATATTTACAAATATCTCACGCAATTGCCCTAGAGGGATTTGAACCCACGACCACTTGGTTAGAGAGAATCTCACAGATACCGCTAGGTCGCTAGGCTACAAGCTCTTTGTACCTTTGTATCACAATTTTTAATCTAGAAAAATATTTAAAAAGTATACTCAGACCCATGATGACATAAAGATAACCACACTGATGACATAAAGATAACCATAGACTCAACTAGGGTTCATAAATTTAAAATTGTCTGTTTGGCGCCTATGGTGGTGATATATTAACTTGGCAATTAGTCTTAATGCTTCCATAACTTGTTTTTTCTAACTGATATTGACTGTTCCCTCTGAAAGCTTGATGTTAATTGAATGTTCTGCTTATTCATCGTATTCTTACTTTGTTAAATGAATTTCTCAACAACCAAAACTTTATGTGTGCAGTAACAGAGCAATCCCCTCTTCGAATATCGATCTGCATTATGCTCACTGTTCCCGCAATTTAGAAAAATGTAAAATCTGTGATGAAATGGTTCCCAAAAAGCTTGCTGAGGAACATTACTTGACCACCCATGCTCCGGTATGTAGCTCAAGTGAATATTACTAGCTAACTATAGCTAGTTATAAAATGTCCAGTAGTATATTACAAATGAAATAATCTTTTCCCGAGCATGATGTAAGATAGATTTTGTTCACACTGATTTGGGCACTAGTTAAACTCAAAGGTTATTTACTTATTTGTATATTCATTATTTATTTCAGGATTGATTGGCTTTTTTTATTGTCTATCACTACTGATAACCGATGTTTGAAATGTTGCTTGGACAGGTATCTTGTTCATTGTGTAGTGAGACAATGGCTCCTGAAACTCTAGCTACACACGTAGGTGAACAGTGTTCTCAAAGAATCGTGACTTGTGATTACTGTGAATTTCCTTTGCCTGCAATCGATCTATTTGAGCATCAGGTAATTACCAATATTTCCTTAACATATAAATTCGGGAATTCTCGCTCTATTTGTTTATAAATGATATTCTCTGTCAGTCAACGTTACAATATGCACTTTTCTTGAAATTTCAGGAAATATGTGGAAATAGGACTGAACGCTGTGATATTTGCAGTAGGTATATTAGACTACGCGAGAGAGCTGCCCATGAAGTCACATGCAACGGTTCTCAAGTTGATACTGCAGACTCTTCCAGGTTTAACAACATTGTCCTTTCTACAGATGTTTACTTTCTAACATACTCTTTTAACTCGTCAAACCTTCCTTTGATTCAAGTCACATGTTGTCATGTGACAAAATACTTACATGTAGACCGAATTCAGTATTCATTTAAATATAAAATTTTTAGTATTCATTTAAGTATAAAATTTTTACTATGCAACTTAATCAAGTATTGTGTATCATGAGACCGTTAACCACTGTATTATAAATTGTTGCTGTAACAATATATTATTAGAGTATATAGAAGATATCTATATATTATATACAAGACAAAACAGTGTTTTGGAAGTTTGGATTTTGTGGATTTTATTGCTTTTAAATAACAATAAGTCAATTCTAAGTGGACTACGAAGGATTTTTTGCTAGTAGTACCTCCATATCAAAATTGTTTATCGTCTAGACTCTAGACAATAAACACACCGTTTTAGACATGTCCTAGAATCAAATTGTTTACTAATTAAATGTCAAATTTACCCTTTTAAATTGCAAATTTTTGAAGGTACAATTAATGCAATTTTGTGATGTGAGTGTAATCAGTGGTGGTGTGAGAAACTTTGGTAAATACTTTTAAAGTGGTTTTTCTCTTGGGATAAACTAAAACTTAAAGGTGGACGTTATTTTGGGATGGAAAGTCAGCTGTAAACGGTGAGAATATGAGTGACTTACCGACTGCCAGGAACTCAGGATTCTATTTTGTACCAATTGGACAAAAGCTTCATATATTTGGATTAGTATTAGCAGCAGTGAATTTATTATTACCTTCCTATCTTCTTAAGAGCACTAACTGTACACAATAGATTTTATAATCTTTCGAGGAATATAGCACAGGGTGTCAGATTACAAAGTTATAAAATCTAGGTGAAAATCAAAATTATATGTATTGCTTTTCTTTTCTTTATGTTGCTTACTTTTTCTTTTCACATCTTTTGGCAATTCTATGTTCTCTGGTTTCAACTTCTCTTATGTTTGTGAAGGGCGAGTGAAGCTGAAAGAGAGCGTAATGCTAGAAGAAGGCCACCACCACAAGACTTTACTACAAGAAGACTTATATTCACCATAGCCATAACAGGTGTTGCCGTTGTTTTAGGGTCTCTAATTTTTCAGAGAAAACCTGAAAACAGTGACCTGCAATAAACAAGAGAGCACTCTGTAGATCCTAAAATGAATTTGTGTAGAAGACAAGTATGCACGGGCATACCGTAAGTTTTTGTTATCTTTTTGCTGTGTTAAAAAAAGGGGAGAATAATTTTGTTTTTGGTAGTAAATCTGGCTAAAAAGACTTGTAATGATAATGCATACCATGATTCTTTTCTTTATTTATTTATTATATTTTGTTTATCATAAACGTTAGAATGTTCAAGTCTGTAGATGTGTACTTACATATGATCGGTTTTGCATCTCAGATACTGGTGCTGACCTTTGAGCTCATTAGCATTGCTCTATAACATATCAATTTTAGTGTGGTGTAGGTCTTGGTCAATGTGTACTTTTCATTATTGTCTCAAAACAGTCGTTCTTTTTTATCGACTTGATTGGAATTAGACCAACTTAGGATTACACTAGGCATCTTCTTGATGGCATCATATGACGTGTGCAGTAATTTTCGTGTTTAAGTCACTACCGAGTTGTGAGGATATAAATAGTACAATCAAGCTTTACATAATATCCCAATAATGTCTCATAAATGTATTGTGGTTACTTATATGTAGGTGCTTCTAGCAAGGCTGGGAGGTTCTAACGGCTTAATTCACCAAGATGAAGAAGGCACATGTACTAGTGATTTGGTACCAGATTTTTTGATCAAGATATTGTTAACACATATTATATTGAAACAAAGCTGTTTTCTAACGTGATTCAAAACAAAAAATGACGGACAAAAACAAAATAAATACAAAAGTGAAAGCTAAAGTTGGGACTTGGGAGTACCATAATGCATATCATTCTTAAAAAAATCATGTTTTATTCATCGTTTGTTGAACAAGTGAGACTTCAAAAAGTTATTTGTTCTTTTGCTAATAGAATCTTCTAAAACCAACTTTCACAAAAACTAAGAGCAAACCGTGTAATAACTTATAGGGGTGCGTTGGGGTATGTCTTGGTGCCGCCAACCCTCGCGTTACCATACCGTGCAATCATGGCGTTATGGTTTGAGCCATCACCATGGCTTGCTCCATAACGTTTTTTTTTTTTTTTNTTTTTCCTCCATTTTTTTTCCGACTAAAAATGGTTATTTGTGCTCTCTTGTTTAGGTTGTATCTGCATTTCATTAAATATAAAAAAAGGTTATGAAAAAAGCAAACACATGGCCCGCAACTTTCGTCAAGCTTGTGATCGTCCTCGCAAAAAGGTTTTAGCGATGAGGCTTTGGCGACGACCATTTTGCGCCGAAAAGTCGCTACAAGAAAAGACCTTGGCGACGAGTTTTTGGTTTCCTGCGACGACTTTTGTTGCCGAGGAACTCAATATTCATGTAGTGCGCTTTAGTAACAAAGTTTGCTTTGCTTTGAAGTACCTGATGAAATATACTTCCATTTGGAAACGTCAAAATTCTTTATTATCCGTGGATCTTACACAGGAGTATGAAACCCAACTTTGTTTGATTGGATTTTAAATCCAAAATCCGATTGAATATATATTGAGTGACTGTATCCTGCTTAGTCACTTGCTAAGGTTTTTTTTTAATCTAAGAACAATTACCTGAAAATGTATTTAACTTGACATTTTTCTCAGTATTGTTTAGCCTACTTTTTTTTTTTGCTATTGTATACCTTAACTTTTGAATTTCAACCTATGTATGTATTTTGTTTCTGTGCAATGATCATTTTATCATTTGTTGTTAATTGGTTGGTTAAAAAACGTAAGTATAAAAGGGTCACAATATACAGACACAATAGTGAAAGGTTGTCAAGATCGGGATCCTACTTAGGATCGTTTTCAACTTCGCAAGATCGTAATCGTAAGATCCAATGAAAATGTATATATTTTTGTATAAGGGTTGTAGTTTTATATTTCTATATATTTCTATGTAACATTTTATATGATAAACGAATCAAATGGATGATAAAAAAAAAGTTATATGTTCAAGTACCGTAGTAGTAGAACATTAGATATGTTGCAATACATACTTGCACAAAGTTACCACATATGTGCGCCTACTTCTTGTTTCAATTTTTATGATTATATGTTTTTCGTGATGACATTTAGATTAATGCAAAAAGATAGTGTTAATTTATTGGTATGTGATTATGTGACTTGTTTGTTACAATATTTAGATTAATGCAAAAAGATAAATAGATTGTATCTGCAAATGAAATGACATAATTAATAATAAAGGGCAACACAATCTATTTTTTCTTCTTGATGACCAAATAAATTAAATTAGGATATTCTGATAATATTACTAAAATTTCAACATATAGTTCATGCTTTTATATGTAACTTAAATAAATTATGAACAAAATTGGGTCCAGTATTTAGATGATTTACTTAAAAAATAAGCTTCTGACATGTTACAAAGCATAAAGTCGTTTTTAATAATAAACCCAAAAAGACACATATAAACTATTTCTAAATAGTCCATAAAAGCATAATGATTTGACACTCATTAATCTTGCAAAAAAAAAAAAATAATAGGATCAGATCCTAAACGATCCTACGATCCTAGTTGCGATCCTACGATCCTGATACGATGCTACTTGAATTACGATATCGTTACGATCCTGATCGTTTTTGGTGTATGGAATCGTAGGATCGTACGATAGTATGATCAGGATCGCGATTCTGACAACATTAGTTTAACTTGTCACTTTGTACATGTGTAGCCAAAATAAATAAATAAATAAATAAAAATTCCTATTGAACACTCAAACTTTTGAATTTCAACATTAGTGTGCACACTAATGTTGAAATTCAAAAGTTTGAGTGTTCAATAGCAATTTTTATTTATTTATTTTGGCTACACATGTACAAAGTGACAAGTTAAACAATTATTCCTTTAATCTAATAGAGTTCAGTTTGCTTTAAAAAAAGTCATAGTATTTATTGAATAATCATTAGGTAAACAATTATTCCTTTAATCTTTCTTAGAGTGCTTCTCTTTTCTTGCTCTTTTTTCTAATAATATCTTTGCCGTTTCCAAAAAAAGTTAAACTGGAGTTTCCTATTTATAACAGTTTTTCCTAACACTATATGTTGTGGATACTTGACTTGTAGCTCCCATTGTTCTAGGACACGTCCATTGATCAATTGCTGATGATCTCTTTTATATATGAATGTCTATCTCAGTCTCTGTATATTGCTTATACATGATTGAATGAAATAGGTGGGTGAGTTTTTCTGTCATATAAATCAATTTTACTTGATTGATCGTCTATTTATAGTGTCACTGATGATTAATCCCAAGTTTCACATAACCCCTTTAGCGACTCTTAGGAGGACAAACCGCGAGGAAATCCATTTTGTGACTGCTGCAAGAGTCGCTCTTTCCCCTATAAATATAACAGAACACCTGAACTAGGTCTTCCAAGAAATGTGGGTAATAATGCTACATTACTGCTAGCTTCTTTTATCACCTTTAGACAACGATCAGTTTTTATACGCCTAATTTTAATCTTCCTTTTGCGTAAACTGCTGTTACCTTTAAGCATGGCGATCATGGCATGATTTTTGTTTGTTTGTTAAGAGGTTCCGTCTACTCAAACAATATGGTGCAGTTTTGATATAATGAGGTTTTATCGCCTGGTTAGACTTTGAATGTACTATGAAGATTTTGTCAAGACTTTTTATCTATCTTATAGATGATGCATCAAATCATTTGGTGGCTTTTAAGTTAATCTAACTCCATTGCCGTACAGTAAAGACAATAAAAGCAATAATTAATACACACATAGAATAGCGCATGCTTTCTTTCTAATTAAAGAATCTATCTTTCACTAAACATGTCTATAAAAGCCCCTCTCCCAAACATCTATTCATTTGTGCGTGACTTCACATACACTTTTGTGTGTTCAGTTTTGGTATCATATATCATTTATCTGACTGTCTAAGCAAGGTCAGGTTTATGTTGTAGTTTTGATTTTTCTCAAATGTTGTTTATCGATGAGACAACATGGTTTTAGCTCATATTTAGATGACTTATTGATATGTATTATAGGTTATCGACGGGACTTGGATCAATGGCACCTATCGGTGTGCAATTGCAAATAGACGATCACCATGTAAGCTTCTTCTCTCCTTTGTCTTCTTTTGGTTTGTCCTCCACTCGAAGCATGTCATTATTAGACAACGAAAACATTATTTAGTATGTATGTACGTGTCACCTCCAAATATACATTTCCACAGATGTGATCAATAGTGAATCTATTTCCCAGAATTAAGTCTTTTACGGTCTTAGATACTCAAACTATATTGTTTTGTTGTCTTTTTCGTATGTCCTGGTCTAGATCATGTATATTTATTTCTGTTATAAGTGAATAAATTGTACCAATATATACCACCCATCTCTAGTCAAAATTTCTAGCCAAGACATAAAAACAAAACTTGCTAAATGAAAACGTTAAATGTTCGCACAATCTTGCAGGTGGTGATTGATAATGGCATACTGCAAATAACATTATCAAACCCTGAGGGTATTGTCACTGGAGTACGGTATAATAGTCTTGATAATGTGCTGGAGGTTCTTGACAATGAAAACCAACGCGGGTATGCTGTCACTATGTACTATTTCTTTTATTTTAACGTTATGTAATCTGAGACAAATGCCCAACCAAACGTTCCGAACTTTCCAACAAACGGATCCCGCAAATTTTTAGTTTTTCTCCGGTTTTCTTCACACCCAGTTCCAATTTTTCAACCTCGCCAAGTTTTTTGTAAACCCTAATACAAACAACAACCCCACAACACAAACATTATTATCAAAATAACCACTCCAACCATCCGTTTTAAACCAACTGACAAAAACAACAAAACCACCATTTTACCAACCAACAAATCTCAAATGTATTGTTCGCATACGCGTACCCGTTGAAGAATATTCTGACGGCTTCCCAAGTTCGGGTGGTCATCCCGTACTATTGAACGCCCACCGATCTGACTCCCGGCTCTCGAAGACGCGTTCGGCGCCTATTAACACAAACCAGAACCGCCCTCTCAAAACACTAAGCAGGCGTCCTGACACAAAACCAAGCCCCTATGATCCTGCGTCGTCACCAACACACAAATAAACCCCGGCGAGGGCAGGCGCAGGTCACGAGAGACGCACTCGGCTGCAAGCTCTTTTCCGTATCAGCCACGCCCCTTACGGCGTCTACTGCTCTTGACCGTCTTTTTAATTAGGCCGCCCCTCTTCCAACGGGAGGAGTCGTCTTCAATTAGGTAACGGATTGGACCCAACCGAACCTTGAGCCGTTCAGAATAATCTTCAACGGGTTACGCGTAAAGCGAACAAATCTTTGAGATTTTGTTGTGTGGTAAAATGGTGGTTGTTGTTGTTGTCACGTTGGGTTAAAACGGGAGGTTGGTAGTGGATTTTTTTTTTGATAAATAATGTTGGTTTGTTGATGGTTTGTTGTTGTTTAATTAGTTTAACCAAAACTTGCGGGTTGAAATTGGGCTGGTTTGGTGAAAGACCGGAGGGCAAAACTAAAAATTGTGGGATCGTGCTGCACCTTCGTGGCGCAAAAGTCGTCTGGCAGACCGCCTTTCTGCTTTGCGGGCCACCTTAAGGGCTCTCTTTGGGGCTTTCTGCCGGAGATCTTGTGGGAGTTTCTTCGTTGAACAACCACATTCTTCCTCAATGCTGCAGAATCGTGAGAACTCATCCTGATACGTAAAAAAGCGATTTGGTCTCCCTGGAACAACCAACACTTGGTCATACTAAAATAGGAGAAGTACCAATGAGGTTCTCAGCTCAGCTAGGTGGGTTAACTGCATATACAGCCGCGCGGTTTCTGCCTTAAAGATTTTTTTGTTCAAAATTTTTGTTAAACACGGTTCGACAACATATGGCAACGTCTGCCCAGCCAACCTTTTTGCGCTTTTTGTTCATTCAACTCTGCGTCCCGCATATGGGGCGACCCCCGAGGCACTTTCCTCTACCTTTCTGCCATCTCGTCCATTTAGTTGGTTGGTGTAATGGTGCCCGACTAAGTCGGCCCAAGCCGAATTGGGAACGACTTAACGACCGACCCGAAAATTACACCCGGTTCCCGAATGCTTTGAACTAAGGAAAATGTTAATTTAGCTGGGTTTGAAGCCTAACATAACAAATGGTCCAGTCAGCTGATTACATTCCAAAGTCGGAAGCTGATATTATCAAGAAAGTGGGATATATTATGTGGGCCCCCCTTAATCTCCGTCAATCTCATCACACAACTGTGCGCCCAAATCGTCGGCCAATCGCTACAATTGCAGAGTAAGGCACAATCCACTCGAGAAGGGACCACAACTTTACGACATGAAAAACGATTCAAGAACGCCCTCACAGAAAACGCGTCTAGACCGTGGGGGGTCCCCTTTCATCGTACGTGTCAACCGTGCTCGGTGGCTGCAGCGCCACCACGGTTAACCTCGCCACACGGCCACTAAGCAGGATATAATAAATGTACCGAACCGAACCAAATGACAACGGCACTTTCTATTTCCAGCGCAGTATGGGTCTTTAAATAAACAATATCAATTCCAATTGATATGTTCTATCGTTTTGCTCCTTATACAAACTACGGACCTATCTCATGATTCACTAGGACGTGTGTATAACAATTAATGCGAACTTATATGTACACAAAAAACTGGTAACCACACCCAAATATTCAGAATTTGCTCCTACATAAATGATTTTATTACTAATATTCTATCGATGCCATTATAAATGTTACAGATTGTCAACTGTAATTAATGAGGACCACATCATAAAACAAGAAAAGAAAAATAATATAAGAGATATAATAAATAAAAGAAAAAAAAATAAAAATAAAAAATGAAATAATAAAATATGAGTCCGCAACTTTTGGGAAAGGCTAATTAAAATAAATCAAAGAACACCGCACAACGAATCGACTTTCTCAGGGTGGATTTCTGCCTATATAGTCAGCGCTTCATTCTGACTATTCCTTGCCATTATAACAAAGTACTTTTTGTTGGGACATTTAACTCAAACAATACACCACTTACGTGAACTTCCTCAGCTTTTTCATATGAATCACATGGCAACTCGATTTTACGGTTCAAGCAACGTTATGACGCGTAGAACATTTTTATATTCCCCGCTAATATTAAACAAGTTCAAAAAAAGGTATCCCTTTGATCGAACCTTCAAATCCGAACAACTGGAAACTTTCCTAACTTCAATAGAAACAAAGCCCGTGGGACATCAATTTCTTTTGGAGTGGAAGTACGAACGTACTCAAACAACTTAGCCGTTTCTTAGGGTATCCAGGTTCAATTGCTAAGTTTTTGCAATCAATATGTAACATATAATATAGTATAATACATTAAACATCGGAAACCTCATACA
>LBNU01006540.1:66126-77655 GCA_014162995.1 Artemisia annua | reverse complement strand
AGATTAAAAAGCTAAAGATAACTATTTAAAAACTTGTAGATAAGCTGAAATAAAACGTAACAAAAGCTCTCACAAGCTAGCAAAACCCAAATAAGCTCAAGTCATAATCATAAGGCACGAAAATCACTTCTCATGCAAAGGTGGTGCAAGACTTTTGTGAGCTTATATTGAATCAAGATAGAAGTAAGAAGCTTGAATAAGATGAAAAGAAGATGCAAATAAGCTAGGAAATAAGCAAAGTAAAAGACTTGGACATGAAATAAAAAGCTTGTATTAAAATCTTACACTACAACATGAAAAGAAAACTAAGACTAAACATAAACTAAAAACTAACCCCGACTAAAATGAGGCCATGGGGTGGTATTTAAGGGAGTCTAGGTGACTAATCCCTTGTTTTACATTTTGCACTTAGCCCCTTAGTCTTTATAATTTTGCTCATACAAAGCATAAACTAGAGATAAACACTATCTTAACTTTCTAAAACATGACTATAGTCCTTGTAACTTTGAGGTGATGTTGACGAGCTTTCCAAAGATCTTCAATAATGTAAAAGTGATCACTTGCTCGGATTTAGAAAGTTATAGCTTCATAATCATCAATGAGCTTTGATTAAGTGTCTCTTGTACTTTCTTGAGCCTTTGAAAAATAATTCATCTTCACGGGCTTTTCATGAGTAGATTTCTTCTTTTGCTTCTCTTTCAAACTCTTTTCCACATCTTGTGCTCTTTTTGGGCTTTTAGGTTGCTTTTTGTGATGTTTTAGCAATATCCATACCTGCACAGTCATAAACACAAAAACACGATATCTTTGGCTTTTCGCGTTAGTTTTTGGTCCAAAATAGTCTAATAATGGTGAATAAAAGGTATGTGAATAAGCACATACCATTGACCAAAAATCTTAGTTAGGATTTTAGATTTTTGGGAAAGAAGTTTTTGACTTAAAACGACTTCTCGGGAAGGTTTTAACGCTCAAAAACTTGAGTATTCCGCTCTGATACCAATTGTAGAACCGTAGAGGGGGGGTGAATACGGTTTCTTAGGCTTTTTGGATGTTTAAAAACTTTAAGCCAAAAAGAACACCAAGTGGTTGTACAATAATCCAACAACCACAAACACAACCAAAGTATATAAAGCAAGTAAAAAACACAACGATATATACTGGTTCGGGATGGGGGGTTTATACCATTCTTACGTCCAGTTGCGAATCCACGACACGATACTATTCCACTAGTATAATCCTTTCGGTGGACTATAAACCGTTACAATTTACTCCACCGATATTTACCAATATCGATGCTCACAAAGAAGGAGTTACTCCCACGGTATTCCACCCTCGGAAACCACCAAAAGAACCTCGTGACTCGACTTCACCTAAGGGTCACCAAGACCACTAACAAGACTTCCCACCGGAAGTATCAAACCCCAACTAGATCCCCAATGATCTAGGCTTGGTCACCAAGACACAAGACTTCCCTTACAAACAATTGAATGAATGAATATAAGTTTGTTCAACCAAGCCCTAACCTAACCTAGAGACTTGATTGTAGTAGAAAGGGTAAAGATAAGAAGACCCTCGACACAATCACAAGAGTGGAATAAGTTCTTGAGATTCTTCCCTTGCAAGGAGATGTGTTCTTTCATAGATGTTAGTGTGTTTAACTAAGAACACAAGAGAGAATAGAGAGATTAGAGAGAAAGAATTTAGAGAGAAAGAATAATGGCAAGGGGTGAGGAATACAAGAGGCAAGGGGGTATTTATAGGCCAAGACCCAAACTTGGGAAAAATTTACCGAGGCCGGCGCGTCACCCACATGTCAACGCGTGGGCAGCGCGCCAGGAACTCTGTTGTATATTTCCCAAGTGTTGGGTGTTGGATCTTAATCATCTTATAAATACCTAACCTTGCTAAACCCCCAATTATACTTCACACTAAACCTTAACATTAATCAATCTAAGGTTTACCAAATCAAATACCCAATTTGGAAAATGTTTTGTGATGTGTTTATTAGAAAACCAAATACCAAGGGTAGAAGAGTAGAAAGGGTAATTTGGTAGGGGTAGAATGGGTATTCCTCACATGACATAATAGAGAAGAGAATATGACATAGGATATTCCTCACTAGGGAAGAGTGAGAGAGGTTGGGTTAAGAAGTAACCATGGTAAGGTTAGTAGAGTATGTAGAGAATAAACCATGGTTAGGTTAAAGGGTATATCCAAGGGAATATTCCATCCTTGGTGTGGTTAAGAGTTAACCAAGGTTAAGTGTAGAGAACTAACCATAGTTGGGTTAGGAGAACCATGGTTGGGTTAAGAGAGAATATCTAAGGGAATATTCCTTCCTTGGAGGGAAAGGGTGAGATGGATGGTTGAGATGGTTTTGTTTGAAATGGATGGCTAGGATTAATTGCCATGTGTTGAATTAGAGAGGAGGTGAGATGTGTATGAGTTGGATTATGTAAGAGTGAAGAGATGTGTGTAAGGGAATACGTAAGTGTGTAAGAGTGTGAAAAGATGGGGAGCCTTGTGTGTGTAGAAGGTGAAATGGTTGTGAGTAGTGTGTGTATTTTGGATGTAAAGGTATTGGGAGTGTAGAGAATATGTTGTATAAGGATGTGATGTGTAAGGTATGAGTTGTATATGTAAAAGGTGTAGGTGAAGTATGTGTAAGTGTGTGTGAAGAAAGGTATATGAGTAAAGTGTGTGTAGTTTGAAAATAAAGGTGTGTGTAGAAAAGAGTGTATGTGTAAGGATGTATATATGTGTGTATAAGAAAGTATATGGGAAGTTGGTAGTGTATGGGAAGTTGGTAAAGTGAGGGAATATTGTGTGGGAGTTTGTGTGGAGACAAAGGTACACTTTGTAAGGAGGTGTAAGGGAATATTGTAAGAGGTTGTTGGAAAGGTATTTTGGGAAGGATTGTGGGAGGAATGGTAATTTGTCTTTTATGAAAATGAGATTAAGAAGGTGATTAAGAAATAATCTAATTGTCATTAAGAAGAAAAAGATTTAGACAATTAAGATTATAAGTTGAGAAAATCATAGGTTACTTATAAGTTCAAGTAACACATCGTCGAGAATCCATAGTTTCATAACTCATGACTTTCCATGACTCGACGTACTCAACTAACACCTTGATACAAACAAGTCAAGTGCTTTGCCTTGATGTAAAGCATAACCCATGCGGGTAAGGATGCGTTTACGCAAAGAGACCTTGGACTTAGTTTGACCAATAAGGGAGTAAACCCGTTACGTGATTAAAGAAGGCGTAAGCACAGGATATGAGCATATGGATGCTTTCACGTGATGTTACGTGAACTATATAAGCTCCCTAAGTTTAGAAAAGCCTTGGCTAGAGGCTAGAGATAGAAAACATGAGTTGGCGTTTTCCCGTAAGTGGGTGCTTTAAAAGTTGGATCTCTGTAATCCCAAAACTCGTTTCAAGTGTTCTTAATTAAGCACATAACATATTCATACATGTATTGAAAGATCCACATTTGTCGGGTAAGGGGAAAGCCGACTTTTAAAATTCGTCCCGACATTCACAGAACCCTGGCGCGTCACCCACGCGTTGACGCGTGGGTGGCGCGTCAGCAGCAGATGTGAATGTTGGGGAATTTTGGCTAACGTTTGTTATTTTATGTGTTTCGATGGTTTATTTGTCATCATTAAAACGTTAGGAGATCTTGATCATGTTGCCTTAACAATGTGGATCTTGTAACTTGTGTGATGTGTGAGGATCGGGTAGATCGTGAGTGAGATTGGTAGTAGCTAGATTAGTACTCGACATCAGGCTTAGTGTCGGACAATAATGTAAGCGACGCGGTTTATGTGTTTAGGCCTTAAAACACAAGGTTTGTTATGTTGGGCCATAAAACATAACAGGTTTGGTTGTACCCGAAGAAGAACTCGACATCTAGTTTAGTGCCAGAAAATATTGTAAGCAATGTTGTATGGTTTTCTCCGCCGAGAAGGGAGCTTGTTGTTGAGTGAAGTAACTCTCAAGTTGGGTACTCGGGGAGTGGAGTCGGGTGAAGAGGAGCGTCGTGACCGAGCCACTATAAATCGCCGTG
This sequence comes from Artemisia annua, assembly GCA_014162995.1. Lineage (NCBI taxonomy): Eukaryota > Viridiplantae > Streptophyta > Magnoliopsida > Asterales > Asteraceae > Artemisia > Artemisia annua. The sequence continues at coordinate 73,585 of LBNU01006540.1, read as the reverse complement.
TCCGGGTTTGTGTTTTCTTAACTTATCTATTTACTTTTTATCTTTGCATTTATCATTTTCTATTTGCATTGCTTTTATGTTTGTGTGACTTATTGCATATATTGTGTGATATTTATGTGTGTTAATGTTTATGTCATGGTAATATGCTTCACATATGGAAATCCACTATCACTAATTGTAGTAAGACTTTTTGTTGAGACTTCTCATATTACATCAAACTTGATTGGTCATTTGATACAAAAGTTTTAAGTTTTTAATCGAAACGTATTCAACCCCCCCCCCCCTCTACGGTTTCCACAATTGGTAACAGAGCCACGTCGCTAAAATTTTAAAACAAATGGTTTTCAAAAACTTAGTTCGATCCATGTATTAAATTACCCATGAAGGGGGATATAATATGAAAAGTATTTACTTGCTTAATACTTACAAGTTTCGTTATTAAGTATACTTTGTCATACTAGCTTGAAGGTTTTCTTAAACCAATAAAAGAATATAATTAGTAAGTTTCCGATCATGTATATAAAATGAGTCGTATAGTGATGCGATTTTGAAAGGAGCATTTGGGACAACTCCTTGTTTTATAGTAGTAAATATATTTTCGTGAATGACATATATTTTATATGTTCGGTATCTAGTTTATTAGGTTTTACATCTTTTCGTTGCATCAAATACTTGTTCGCGATGAGAAAATTAGTTTCTGTCAAATTTGTAATAACATGTCATGGTACCGTTAAATATAATGGACGGTACCATTAAATACGGACGGTACCGCTAAATTTAACGGTACATTCGTCTGTTTTTCAGAACTGACTAATTTTCAAAAATTCGTATAAAATCAACCGTAAGTCTGTAGTAGTCGTGCCACCTATCGTCTAAACGTAATTGAGTCCACTTTCATTTAAAAATACTTTTAGGAAATGATTGTAAAGTAAAATTTACGAGAGTCTTTGATTCGTAACAGAGAGTCTTTTCCGTTCATGCCGAATGCATAAATGTTTGGTCAAATTATAAAGAGAACATCACATATTGATGTATTTATATTTTCAAAGTGTTGAACTTAATCAAATATTGAAATGGGGAGTAAAATAATTCATATTCATTTAAAATCAAGCTTAGTATACATTGTTATACTGAATACACAAAATGACGATAAGTATTTTTGTGTGTTATGCTAAATGGGTATTTGTTTTTCTTTGTGTCCTAGTATTGTTAGTTAATATTTTTGAGTGCTTATAGTTATCTTTAGTTGAGCTAATTATATCCATAATCACAAGCGTTTTACATGCCTTGTTGCTATGTGTTGATTATTATTTTTTCGGTTTATGCGTCAATAAGACTTAGACTAGACTTCATGCACTAAGTTGCGTAATTGATTTTGCATTGCATATAGGCATAGAACACTTTTCCTGCATATATGTTTTCGACATCTTGCAAGTTTTAAAATTCTTTAATAACCTTCTTAGGAATAGAAACTAAGTTGGTTGATCATGTGTAAAAAATATATCACCTCAAAATATTTAACACTTTCAATAAATCTTTAACATGATCTCTAAAACATTACATCCTTTTGTCTTGCTGGACCATAGGTTGTCTAAACAAGATAAAAGTTCACATTAGTACACGGAATCTCAAATCTTGAGGCTGATTACGGCCCGGTGAAGAGGTCTTGTAGCCAGAAGTCAATCAATCCACCGGTTCATTTTTTGATTTAGTATTTAAGTAAAAGAAAATGTATTAAACTTGCATTGATCTAACACACACACAAAATGCTTTAAACATTTAGCATTTATGTATGTTGTATAAAAATGGTAAAAATAATTATTTTTATAATTAGGATATGTCGAAAACTAAGAATATTATACTTAATAATAAATGTTACGAAATAATGATAATCGACAAGAAGTATAAGCTATGAGAATAAAAAGATTGTGGAATGCATTTTATTGATTATTACAAACTACAAATGAACCTCTATTTATAGGGTTCTTACAATCAAAAGGATAATCAAGATAAGAATAAATCTCCTACTAATCATACTTATCTCCCTACTAATCATCCTAGTCACCAAGTGATAAGATAAGAATTTATGGAGGTTAAGGTGTATGGATAGACACACATTTAATTATTCATAATACTCCCTCTTGGCTATCCATCGTTAGTTGTCATACGATTAGATTTGCTGCCTCGCTAAAAACCTTGCTTGGAAAAACCCAGTGGGAAAAAACCATAGCTAAGGGAAAAAGAGTGCAACATGTATGTTCTCCCTCTGATGATTAGATCACTGAAGTTCATTGAGTCTTCGCATTCCAATGCCGTGAACCAACTTCTTAAATGTTGCAGTGGGAAGTGCCTTGGTAAACAAGTCTGCTAAGTTTTCGCTTGAACGGACCTTTTGAACAATAATATCGCCGCTCTTCTATAAGTCATGAGTGAAAAGAACTTTGGTAGAATATGCTTGGTCCTGTCACCTTTGATGTATCCGTCTTTAAGTTGAGCAATGCATGCTGCATTATCTTCATGCATGATTGTTGGAGCTTCCTAGTCTGAAGAAATACCACATGATTCACGAATATGTTGTACCACATTTCTTAACCATACACATTCCCGACTCGCTTCATGGATGGCCAAGATCTCTGCATGATTTGATGAAGTGGCACTGATGCGTGGTTTTGTGACCTTACAACAGGTTTTACCTCTCGAGGGATCTCAAGAGGCTTACAACCCCACCAGGCAGTGTACCTGACCGATGTAGTATAGGATAGTGGTAAGTACGGGGGATTGATCGTTCTCTCACAGGGAATAGTGTTCGTTAGGATATAAAAACTACTTTAATAGGTCTAAGGGTGGAAGGAGGATTCTTTTTGTATTTTTATGTTTTATGGAAAGCAAGTAAAATCTCGGTTTTGGAAGAAGGGCGGAATTAGTTGCTAGTCAACTAACCCAAGTTTACTACTTATGCAAATTAAAATAAATAAATATCTAAACTATTGTGATTGTGAAAACAATATGGAGAAAATTGTGTTTACTTAGATTTCATTACTCCCTAACTATCTTTTACCGGTTAATTGATATGTGTGTTACTTGTGTGGATGAAGGGTGTATTCCTAATAACTCATGGAGTGGCATACATATCTCTCCAATTCTATGAGCTCTTATCTCCTTCTATGCCATGCACGACACAACCATAGGGATTGTAAACAGTGACTCATGCGTTAAATACTACCTTAATAGCCTAGTATGCCTCGACTACATGTTTCCCAAGACGTTCAAGCACGTTACCATAAATGAGGTTGGCCAGTTTTCTTGAGCCTAACATCGATGAAACAATCATCCGAACAAACAACAACACACACCAATTAACCAATAATTAATAGTTAGGTTTCATTAGATCTAAGCAAACACTAGAGAATTTAGCTACTCATGTTAACTGAAAGACAAGCAAGATAGATAGACAACCAACACATAGACATATTGATTGAATTAAAGTGAAGACATCTTTAATTAAGCACTAGGGTTCCAAGGGTTGGAAACCCTAAAAGTCACAGAAAATTCGTCTTTAGGGTTTGCCCTAAAAGTTCTCCACAAAGTTCCACACATAATGAATGAAAATTTGGAAAATATATATAGACAATAAGTTCGGACGGCGTCAACTTATAGGGCCTGACGCCGTCAGCTCGCCGCCATTAGGGTTCTCGGATGGCCTAGATCCATTTGGGACGTGGTCAGCTTGTAAAACTCTCTGGGCCGTCTCTCTTTAACTTAACACGTGACGGCCTACATCTTCTAACACCTGACGCCGTCAGGTGTAAATTCTTGAAATCTTTCTGGCCTGTCGTTTGATAATTGAATTCCACTCTTTTGTCATCCTTACTGACGGCGTCACCTTGTGACACCTGATGCCGTCAGGTTGTAATTTCCAGCTTCTTTGAGACTTTGTCGTTTTCTTCACTTTTATGCTCCAAAAACGTCCGAATATGCATGTTTTCCAGAATTCCTCTCAAAAGTACCTAAAATGACAAAAGGAACGATTTAGGGCAATATTTGATCACATTTATACGAATTAGGGCTTAAATGACCCCCTAAAAGCGTAACACTTTTCTTCTCATCAAATACCCTTACACTTGAGATTTGCTTGTCCTCAAGCAAATGAGCTTTTATTCCAATCAAAATATGAGTTAGGTGTTATTTAACATGAATATAAAAGTAATTACAACAAATAGTTATTAGACCCTAATCATAACAAGCACGGAAATCATACACTAGCACCTCACAAATAGTGTTTGGATTCTCACATCTCTCAAATGTCATAAAGTTTATATCTCATAAATGGAAACGGAAAATAACACTCACTACCTGTCATAGCAAATAGATTACCATAGGCTTGGGAAAGGATCAATTACTCCTCCACTAGGCGTAAGCACCTAAGATAAACTATCAAAGAGGGCTTTATAAAGGGTTGTAACGTAAGGTGTAGGGATATGATAACACGGTTTGGTTGGAATAAAGGGTATTTTAGTGGTGGCGAGTTAATTATCATGATCAAATACATGCACTCTACATCGTTGCTTAAGTCAAGACTCGACTCAATCTTAGTCTAAAAATGAAATAACAAAAACTAAAAAGGAACATAAAAGGAAACGGGATGGTAGTCCGTATGTTTTTCTTCTTTCTTTTTCATATTTTTTTTTATTTTTCTTGATTTTTCGATTTTTTTTTTCATACACTCTTGCCCTACCATCCAAAATAATACATCATAGGGGATTTGCATTCCCCTTACACTTGAATCTTTACATAACTTTACAATCACTATTCTAATGACTCGAATTAAGATAATCGAAAAACTTGGAGTACTTTTTAAATATTTAGCACGTATGGGGGTAATAATGTTGTTCTTCCCCATTACTTCATTACACTAGTACTTTACCCATGAGTCCCAATCGTCCCAAAACAATATGTACAAGGATATGACTTAACTTAGCAACCATGTAATTGACCGGATAATTAACTAAGGGTTTAACAAATGTTTTCACAATAATGCACCAAAGGTGGGTGCATACAAGGTAGGCTAAGGCGATTTGGGTGTACATTTAGTGGGGTGTAAACAAATTCTCACTTTGAGTAAGATGCTCAAAGGTCGAAACGAAAGGATAGGCTCGGAGGGGTGTACTAGGGGTATCGTGTACCAAAAATGGATACAACGCAAAGGGTGTGGGAGAATTACTTGACCAATGAAGTCAATGTAATTATAACAAATATACGGGTGTAAAACAATGGGTTAATCCTAATGCCTCTTATCATGTAGTAAATCTTAACTACACGAATGTAGTCTCACTTGTGGATTTGAGATGGTCCTAACGCAAGTTCTAGAATCTAAATACTACCGGTACTCACATCATAGCACCAAAGATGGATGCTTTTCCTACCAATTCTAGGGGCGAACCTCACATATTTGGGGTGGAAAATTTTTTAGTGGTACGGTTTTGTGCTAGTCATACAATTTCCTATCCATGAGACGCTCATTAAGATCAAGGTTTCACTTCTAAATGTTGTAAAAAATTTTAAATTGGCGCTAAAATTGCCCTAACAAATATTTCTCTTGGTTTTATTACAAATTTACTATCAAACAAAGCAAAACATCAAGCGTAAGTATATTCTCAACGGTGCTTTCATTTACCCCCCTTACACTTAAACCGAACATTGTCCCCAATGTTCAAATAAAAGACGTAAAAGTAAATAAGATGAAAGATTGAAATCAAATACTCCCCTGAATCATTTGTTGTGGATAGTGATGTAACATGGTTAGATCTTCTTTCAAGATAGACGAACGTTCAAAGCTTCCCTTCCGAAATAATAAACGTCTTCTTGTCCAAAATAACCTGTTAACCTAAAAAAGATAAAGGCCAACCTCGCGTAAAATCGGCGGTAAAATCTACATAATAAGATATAATGCTTGTGGAATGAATAATTTGCAGAATTCCTGGAGATTATAAGTTAAAGAATTGACAAAACTTTTTAGGTTTCCGGAAAAATACAAAAATTTCAAAAATTGCAGAAAATTTTAACCTGACGCCGTCAGGTGTTAACCCTGACGCCGTCAGAAAGTTCTGACAGAGTTCTCATGTTAAGCCTCCGGGAAAGATTCTGGAAAAACTAGATCTTACTTCCTGGAATTCCTGCAAAAATTCATTATGACTCGATACAAGCATTTGACTCAAACAAGTACTAATATGTATGCTAATTTCATTGTTATGATTCATGTCCATTCGTTCTATATAAACTGATTTAGATTTCCCTTACACTTAGCTTTTGCAAAATACCTTTATATGTAGTTAAGACGAAGTTAAAAACAAAATAAAGCATTTTCACAATTTAGTTTGAAGCATGAATCAATAACAAGAAATATAACTTACATACGGAAACAAATAAAATCAAACAAACAAACAAATAAACACACAAAGCTTGGGTTACCTCCCAAGAAGCGCTTGTTTTTGTTCGAGTCACGAGCCTGACTCTACCCTTATTTAACTGATAAAGGGGAGGTTTTCCCAACACTTAAGATTAAGTGCGGGTGGTAGTAGCGATACACACCATCTCGGTGGAGGTATGCCTCATGAGAAAAGAGTGGTGGACGAATTATATACTCAAAGGGGTGTGCTCCATTCATCATAACCTTACCTAGTTCACTTTGGTCAATGGGTGAGTTCAATTTTCCTCCTAAAAAGGGATCATCTTCTATCAACTTTGAGAGATTCCTAGTTGGAATTCCATCTTGACCTAATAAACCCGGTTTAAACCCATAATGTTTCTTGTGATCAATCAAGAATGGGTGATATAAGTGTGTAAGGTCATGGTTCACTCCTATATTAGCTTCCACTCTACATGGCCTAGAGTCTACTACTTTAATCTTAACATTACCCGGACTACATGGTTTGTTGGGTGGATCGGGATCTATTTCAATTCCTAAATTCTCATCCAAGGATGGATGATTAGGTAACGGTTTTGGTTGAGGCTCCGATTCATCAAAACTAGGAACTTCCATAGAACTAAAAGAAAGGTTATCACTACAAGTATTCAAACCTATTTCTTCTAGTTGTGTTTGGTCCAAGGGTTCAACCTCTATTGGGGTTCCTATAGTCTCTTCTACTTCTTCCGGGTAGGTCACGGGTGGTGTGTGTGCCTCCAATGATGGTAATTTTTGTGGGGTACTTGGTGGGCTTGGGTTATTTACCTCGTCACTCCTTGTCTCAAGATCACCTACATTCTCATCATGTGTTTTAGTAGAACCTAACCCTAACATTTTCCAAAGTATCTCAAGTGCTTCTCTAGGCATCTCAGCTTCTATATCCGAATCATAAGGATCATGACTGCTATATTCAAATTGCCCAAAAGATTCATCATCTGTTTCTTGAGATTCATCGTCATCGATCATAAAACCTAGGTCTTTTTGATCAATGTGATC
>LBNU01006540.1:8450-20547 GCA_014162995.1 Artemisia annua | reverse complement strand
AGTCCGCAAAAGCTTGTTCGGGGAGTTCCATGCAATCAAGAGTGTCATGGGGACCACTACATAATTCGCACGAAGAAGTGATTTTGTTCACTTGGCTTGAAGGTTTAGGAGCCTCGTAGGATTTCAAAAGAAACATGACTTGGTCTTCAAGTTCTATGATCCCACGGTCGGAAGTGCTTGAATTATTTGAAGGCAAAGATATTGCCTTGACCGTTTTATTCAAATCACGGGGATCATTCCAACTTTCATTGTCATAGAGAGCAAGATCTTCTAGGAGATCCCATGATTGTTCCGCACTTAGATCACGTAGCTTGCCACCAGCCGCTTTGTCAATGGTTTGCCTCGTGGGGATATTGATATGGTCATAGAAGATTTGGACTTTGAGCCAAAGGTCTATGCCATGATGAGGGACTTTTTGGAGTAAGTCCTTGAATCGAGTCCATGCCTCGTAGAGGGTTTCGCCTTGACGTTGTTGGAACGCCAAGATATCATTCCTTAGCTTGGTAGTTCTTCCCGGTGGGAAAAATTGAGCTAAGAAGTGAGTTGTGAGATCATCCCAAGAGGTGATGGATCCTGCGGGTAGACGCTCTAGCCACTGACTAGCATGGTCTCGCAGAAAGAATTGGAAGAGACGTAATCGGGTAGTCTCTCGAGTTTCAACATCAAGGTCTATGGAATCTACGATTTTGAGGAAATCCTTGAGATGTTGATTTGGATCTTCGGAACGAAGTCCACGGAATGCGCATCCGCTTTGCACCAACCGGATGGTGTCGGATCGCAAGGGAGTGACATTGGCTCCTTGGGTGAGCTCAATGGTGTTTCGATAGCCATAGTGGCTAGGACGGGAGTACTCTCCTAAAGTACGGGCTATAGGAGGTTGGTTTGGTTGTGGTGGTTGTTGTGGTGGTGGGTTGTTGGGATCAAGGATATTACCACCTTCCATGATGTCGGATGGTAATGGTTACGAACAAAGACACGAAGAAAATAGATAGACTAAAGAAAATCCTAGAAAAATGAAATAAAAATCTCACTAGAAAGGAATCTAGTGAGTAGACCTAATAAAATAAAAATTCAACCTAAACAATAACTATTCCTCGGCATCGGCGCCAAAAACTTGATGTACGCGGGATTGTGACCACGCAACAGGTTTTACCTCTCAAGGGATCTCAAGAGGCTTACAACCCTACAAGGTAGTGTACCTGACCGATGTAGTATAGTGTAGTGGTAAGTACGGGGGATTGATCGTTCTCCACAGGGAATAGTGTTCGTTAGGTATGATAAACTACTCTAATTAGGTCTAAGGGTGAGGGAAGATTATTTTTTGTATTTTTTATATTTTATGAAAGCAAGTAAAATCTCGGGTTTGAAGGAGTGGGCGGAATTAGTTGCTAGCCAACTAACCCAAAAACTACTATTGCAAATAAAATAAAAATAACTAAAACTAAGTGGTTGTGAAACTTATATGGAGACAAATGTGTTTACTTAGATTTCCTTACTCCCTAACTATCTTTTACTGGTTAATTAGTGTGTATTAATTGCGTGGATGACGGGTGTATTCCTTAATACTAGTCGTGGGGTGGCGTACGTACTTCCCCAACTCTATAAGCTCCTACTTCACTCCTATGTCGAGCCTGCTAGAAGCTCCTAACATGGGATCATTAGAATTCGCTCATGCATTAAATACAACCATAAAAACCTAGTACGCATTGGTTCATGTTTCTTAAGACGTTCAAGCACGTTACCATATAGGAGTTTGGCCATTTTTCTTAAGCCTAACATCGATAAACATTCATCCAATACAATTAATAACACACCAACAACTAATAATCAATAGTTAGGTTTCATTAGATCTAAGCAAACAAAAAATAAACCTAGCCTAGCATGTTAATTGAAAGACAAGCATAAGATATAATTAACCAACACATAGACATATTGATTAATTTGAATGGAGACTTATCTTTAATTAAACATGGAAGAATCAAGGGTGAAAAACCCTTGAAAAAGCTGTCAAAGTCGTCTAGGGTTTGTTCCCAAAAGTTGCACACTTAATGAATGAAAAATAGAAAAGTATTTATAGAGAATACACTCTGACGGCGTCAGCTTATACACTCTGACGCCGTCAGCTCGCCGCCATTAGGGTTCTCGGATGGCCTAGATCCATGTCTGACGCCGTCACTTGTAAAATACCTCTGGGCCGTCACTCTTTAACTTAACACCTGACTGCCTAGGAATATTAACACCTGATGCCGTCAGGTGTAAACTTCACATTTTCTTCTTAGGGCATCACGTATAGTCAGATTCCACTCCTTTGTCTTGGTTGGCTGACGGCGTCACCTTGTGACTCTGACGCCGTCAGGAAGGATTTCCAGCATTCTTTTGAGACTTTGTCGTTTTCTTCAGTTTATGTTCCAAAAACGTCCAAAATGATGTGTTTTCCAGAATTCTTCTCAAAAGTACCTAAAATGACAAAAGGAACGATTTAGGGCAATATTTTTGATCATATAAACTCGAACTAGGGCTTAAATGACCCCTTAAAACGGGTACACTTTTCACCTCATCACTATACCATTCTCCTAACAGTATTTGGTGAATTCATTAGATGTAAATTCACCTCCTCTATTTGTTCTTAGCATTTTTAATTTCAACTTCAACTCCATTTCAACCTTCTACCTAAATTCCTTGAATGTGTTAAATGCCTGATCTTTCGATGTTAGAAAGTAGGCCCATATGAAACGTGTACAACAAAGTCTTGTTCTTATCATACAAAGTCAGTTTATTTCCATCCATGACGATCTTGCAACCTATTTCTGTAAGTTGTCCTAGACTAAGTATGTTGCTTTTGAGGTTTGGAATGTAGTAAACATCCGAAACTATTTTCTGTTGTTGGTTTCTACATCCTAACAATATTGAACCTCTACCTTTTTATCTCTACATACGATCCATCTCTAAAACGAACGCGTCCAGTGATGCTTTCGTCAATATCTTTAAAATGACTCTTGGTTCCGGTCATGTGGTTACTTGTACCATTATCTAAATACCATATGCTAGCATCTGTTGTAGCATATTTTTGGGGTTGTATTTGACCTTCGTTCAACAAACTTCTTTAGTTTCATATGTAGCCATTAATAGTGATGGTTCATCATCTTCTAAAATAAGGTTTGATTGTTCCTGATTTGTTGATGGTTTTCTACACTCATTTTTCATATGTCCTAGTTTTCCTCAATTGTAGCACTTCACTTTACTCATATCCAACTCATGTCTACCCTTGTTTGGTTTGTTTTTGTGAGATGAGTTGTCTCCATTCGAGTTGTTTTTATTTCCCTTATTCTGCCAGTTTCCTCATGAGTAGTTTGATCAACCACCGCGTTTGTAAAAATGTTTTCCTTTCTTAGAGTGTTCACCTTGTGCGAATAATAAGTTATCCTGGCTTTCTACTTGTCCTCCCCTTAGGAGTTTTATCCTTTCCTCGAATGCCTTAAGCAGCGATCTCATCTAACGTAATGTTATCAAGATCATTTATCTGTTCTATGGATGCTATTGAATGAACCTATCTGGCGTGGAGTCTAATAATTTTCGTGCTAAAAGTGATTCATCCAAAGTCTTTCCTAATTCCGTTGCCTTCGTAGCGTAGCCGTTTAATTTGGCTGTAAATGCATCCACCGTTTCATCCTTCTTCATCTGAAGGGTCTGAAATCCAATCATCAATGATTGTAACCGTGCTTGTTGCACCCTTTCTTCTCCAACGTGTCTCCTTTTTAACAATTCCCACAACTCTTTTGCCGTTTTGCAACTTGCTATATTTTCGGTCAACGCTTGATATAGGAGGGCAGTTGTTGCCTTATCCTTCTTATAATCTACTTGCGTGTTTTCCTTAGGTTCTATAGTTTCCCGTAAACCATGTGCTTCTAGTATAACCTTAATTTGTATTGCCCAAACGTGTAGTTTGTGGTTTTAAGTTAAGGGCATTGGTATTGTGCAATAGGTGTTATGGGTTTCACTACAGTGTTAGTGTTATTCGTATCATCACCGGGCATCTTGAAAGTGTTTATAATCTTCACCTTCTAATTGTATGAGAATTCTAATTAGTGTGGTATCACTTAATACTACGGGAACAAAAATAGTTATCCGGGAATCCTAATAAAAGTTCTATGAACTTCTAATACTATAAAGTAAATATCTATACAATGTAAATGTAAAATGAAATCCAAAGTTCGAATTTTGTGACCTCGATGTTGTGTTAAGAACACAAATGTATTCCCTTTGTGTCGGCACTTAAATATACCAACTATACTTTTCTTCTCCCTTGTTCACCAAACCAATTCACGTACACCATTTGATGTTGTCGAATTGCCTTTTTAATAAACCACACATCGTACCACGTTGTTCCTTTCCTTTTCTTTGTGTCGACATGAAAACAAGACGTGCCCTAGACCTTTATTTGTCTCGGCTTTCCTTCAAAGAACACCAAGTGTTCTCGGTATAAACAACAAGTTTGTTGTCTCGTTGTTTTTTTTGGTTTTCAAATCTACGTGAACACAAAGTTCCCAAATACCCTCGGTATTTGTCCTAAAAACAAACAGGTTGTTTGTTTTCTTTATACTACTACGACGGTAGTATTTCAAACAAGGAGAGCGCTTGCTTGAGTCCTTGTTGCCCTTGTTGCTTGTCCGCATTCCACAATACCACTTTTCTTTCGTTCCACACCATATAAATCACAACAAAATTTCAAGAATACCCATGGTATTCCTTGTGAAAACAATTGATCAGATTGTTACTGTTGTTGTCTTTCTTGTATTGCGAGCATTTTCCAAAACAATCCTTGATTGTTTTCTCAATCGGTATACCTTTTCTAAACCAAGCAACTTTCCTTTTCTTCCAACGTTTGGCAATACAACGTTTGCACCCAGAAGATAGAAAGAAAAGTGCAGAAGAAGAACAGGTTGTAACAACGCTATCTTAGCAACAAATAGGTCTTGGTTTGTGTTGTCTGATGTTAGTTGCCAACAGGTTTTGCAACAATGTTTTGTTCCTGCCGCGTACACACGTCACAGCAACGTAAACCAACAAGTCACCACTTCGTTTGGTGCCTTTTCGTTTGCAATTTCTACACAAGTACGGTCGTGCAGTACTTTCCTTGAGTCCTAGTTATCCAGGCAATGTGTTTGTTATTTGTACGTCGCGTTCTTTTCTTCCGGAAACAAAGTTTCAGCGTCTATTTTCTTTTGGTTTCTTTTGGTCTCGCTAGAGTGGTTGTTTTTGTTTTGATATATGTTTTGTAGCGAGCGTGAGGCTCTGATACCAAATGTTGGTCCCAAATTACGAGTCGATACGAAATTGCAATAAGTAAACTAGATAACTATATTAATCGTCTAAACTTCAAATGATACAGGTTTACACATATTTATAGTTTGCGAATGGGTATGACTTGAAAGTCATGTCTGTTCGAATGGGTACATGTCAAACAACACACCCCTTCGCCTATTTCCAGAAATAACTGAATTAACTAATTTAACCGCTATTCAGTTATTATCTTTATAAGATGCAACTTTGGTCCTTTGAGTTTGTCGAGAAGCAACATCGAGATTATGTGTTCACATGCTTTTATCGGTTCACAGTACAAAACCAAATTAAGTTGTTACGAATTCTGAGATAATTTCTTATATTATATAACAAACTGCGACCTGCATTCTCTACATATTATGAGAAATTGAAATGTGTATGAGAATCAAGGTGGTTTGTAGATTTCTTCAATAGCCAGCTTGGCGTTCAATATATCTGCTACATCATCTGCAGTAGGAACTTATGGCACTCATATCGATCTCGTTTCAGTCGTTATTTGACGAAATGTTTATGAGCGATTGAAACTCTTGCCATGTTATCACATAACAAAATTACTACGGAAGAGTTTTAGATTTTTAAGTCTTTCTTGTTCACAAGTTTAGTGCCATCAAATCGAGTTTTTAACATGTGTTTCATACTTGCAGTGTGTTTGGAGAATGTTTATGAATGATAAAGATCAATAAAACAGTAATGGGTAAGAATAGAGATCGACACTGTAAATAAACTTTTATAGATACTAAATGTTGTTTTTGTGGATTTTCACAAGTCGAAATCTCACATTATATAGAAACCCTAAGTGATACAACGTTTCATTGAAACGTTGTGATGTTTAACATAAACGGTTTATAACTAAATTAATAACTGTCAACTTATGGGCTTGTTTGGGTTAACAGAATATGACCCATAAGCAGACCTTCTAACTTGACCCAAACACTAATTAACAATACGAATTACATAATTACACATAACTAAAGTCTGTAAACATAGTACATAAACTAAACTTTGATCTAACCACATTATAAGNTAATGTTCTTGGTCATCATTAGCCAACCTAAACCACCATCCAAGCATCAAACAAGCACCCAATCATAACAAATACAATCCAACAATCACCATTAAAAGACCCTAAAAATAGAGTATAGAACACAACGGAAATATATGGGAACAAAATGAACACTTTCGGAGAACAATCAACTCTTTATGCCACACGCTTATGCGATGCTCATTTTAACCGAAGATAAAACTTGATAATACTAGAATCGCAATTCAGTGCCGAATCATCAGCACCGATATTTAATCATAAAACTTGGTAATTTCATTTAAGCAATTGACAAACTTATGTTCACAGGTTTAGTGCCATCAAATCGAGTTTTTAACATGTGTTTCATACTTGCAGTGTATTTGGAGAATGTTTGTGAATGATAAAGATCAATAAAACAGTAATGGGTAAAAATGAGAATGACACTGTAAATAGACTTTTATAGATACTGAATGTTGTTGTAGTTTTCACAGATCGAAAACTTACAATTTATAGAACCCCTAAGAGATACAACGTTTCAGTGAAACGTTGTGATGTTCTACATAAACGGTTTCTTAACTAAATTAATACTCCCTCCGTCCCATAATAATTGTCCACTTTGACTTTTTTCGGTCTTTCTTCTTCAACTTTGACCATTAATATTTTTAGTTGTGTTATATAATACTTGATAAAAATTATACCAATGAAAAATACATTTAAAACTCAATCTATTCATATATTCTTCATCAAGTATTATATTACACAAATAAGAATATTTACGGTCAAAGTTGAATTAAAAAGACTCAAAAATGTCAAAGTGGACAATTATTATTGGACGGAGGTAGTAACTGTCAACTTATGGGCTTGTTTGGGTTAACATAATATGACCCATAAGCAGACTTTCTAACTTGACCCAAACACTAATTAACAATACGAATTACATAATTACACATAACTAAAGTCTGTAAACATAGTACATAAACTAAACTTTGATCTAACCACATTATAAGGGCCAACAATTTCCCCCCTAATGTGTTAGCATCAAATTCCTTCCTTCTTGAAATCTTGTTTGCTGTGTTCATGTGATGACTTCAAAGTCATTGCTTCCATGGTTGCTGCTATCCTTATCTTCTTCATTTCCATCTTCAAGGTCAACACCAAAATGGTTCTGTCTTGATTCTAATGCTCCATCCTTCACCCTTGTATCCTTCTGATCTTGCAGGTCCATGGCCAAACAATTCTTGCTTGCTTCTCCCACTTCATAAGATTTTTCAACCCAAGGCATACTAGCAGTTTCATGGTAGATTACAACTAGATCAATGTAAGTCTTATAACAGTTTCTAACTATCTCACCATCTTTGATATCCAAACCCTGCAATTGTGCTATAGTTCCCCATTTGTCACCCATGGTGACTGAGAAATAGCCTCCTAAACTCTCAACAACTTTCAACAAGCACAACAGATTCAATTCTACATCTTTGACAACAGGTGGTATGGTTTCAAGGGCATCATAGTTCAAATGCACTAAGTAAAACCATTTCAACAAATCTACAAATCTCTTGTTGAACACTTCCCAGTTTTTGTACAACAAGTTATCCTTTTTCAACAAATTCATGAATGAAAGAAACCTAGAAAAGGAATTAACCTTTAAGGCATATAGAGTTCCATTGTAACTAATGTACTCATCATCCATGTAATCTTGTGTCACATCTTTATTCCAATCCAGATCTTCTATTCCTTTAATTAAGGAACACTCATCTCCAGGGTCTATAGATTTGAAGTATTTTTCCATATACCTATTTTGTTCATCAACAACTTCTTTTGGCCCAACCTTTTCTGTTTCATTATCACATGGCAATTGCATACTAGTATCCTCATCATAATACATACAATTTATGCTACACTTAGTATCCTTAATTTTCACAGAAAATCCTTGTTTCTCAAGCAATTCTAGACTTAATATGTTGAGGGAAACTTCTGGAGTATATTGCACATGTCTTACAACTACATCACCAAATTCAGTCCTAATTGTTGCACTACCAATTCCATACGAAAAGATAAACTTGCATTCATACTCTTCTTTTCCAATCATTTTAAACTTGTAATTCACATCATTAAACAGAACTCGCCTAGGACACATATGATACTTATACTTATTACTAACATACCAGATATCATTCCAATCTTCTTTGTCAGTACCTAGCACTGGGGTAATCACCAAATACGTGTACCTTTTCTGGATACATTCTTTCTTGATCAACAATTTTTCTTGTGATGTCCATGTCATGTAGTGATTCAACCCCAGCAATTGTTTTCCTTTTTTCACAAGACCAAAACGCGTGTCCTTTGGTTTTACATATATAACACTTTGATCTCTTTTCCCTTGCATTCAACTTCGACTTACCCTTTGATGCTTCTTCTTTTTTCTTTGAATTGAACGCTTCATTGCTTAACACGGTTTGTGCCAACAATTCCTTTGTCTTTGGGGATATGCTTTTTTTCGTTCTTGTGTTCCACTGATATAGACGCTTGGGAGTTTCTCTCAAGAGATAACGTCCACTTTGGAAGCCTGATTGTGGTTTGAAAGATGGCTGTTCCCATGGATTAGAGCCTTGGTGGCTCTGATACCAATTGTTCACAGGTTTAGTGCCATCAAATCGAGTTTTTAACATGTGTTTCATACTTGCAGTGTGCTTGGAGAATGTTTGTGAATGATAAAGATCAATAAAACAGTAATGGGTAAGAATAGAGATTGACACTGTAAATAAACTTTTATAGATACTAAATGTTGTTGTTGTGGATTTTCACAAGTCGAAATCTCACATTATATAGAAACCCTAAGTGATACAACGTTTCATTGAAACGTTGTGATGTTTAACATAAACGGTTTATAAATAAATTAATAACTGTCAACTTATGGGCTTGTTTGGGTTAACATAATATGACCCATAAGCAGACTTTCTAACTTGACCCAAACACTAATTAACAATACGAATTACATAATTACACATAACTAAAGTCTGTAAACATAGTACATAAACTAAACTTTGATCTAACCACATTATAAGGGCCAACATTTCTATAATCTCAACTTTCAATTTCGACTCATTTAAACATCAGGTCATTCATCTTTCAAAAAGCTTGGTCCATGGAATGAAACTCTTTTAGAAAAACACATTTGGAATATCACTAATAGGATAGAATCCGTATGGGTCAAATAGATTCATGCGGTAAAGCTAAAAGGAAGAAGCCTATGGGATATTGAGCATGATAAAACTGATAGTTGGATCTGAAAGTGATAATGGAGCTCAGGAAAAAGGTTAGACTCCATATTGTGCATGTTCTTGGCAATGGGAAAACTACTTCATTGTGGCATGATACTTGGGATTCTATTGGGCCTCTAAGTAGTGTAATTTCAAGAAGGGCTGTTTATGAGGCTAGATTAAGTGATAATACTACTGTGGCTGATATGGTAGTAAATGGTAACTGGAAATGGCCAGGTGATTGGTGTAATAGGTTTCCCTGTCTTACTGTTAGTCGTATTTTAACATAGCCCATTTATAGTTTGTATGGGCTAAGGCCCGAGTATCTTATTAATGAGCCGTACAATACAATATATTGGCTACTAACCCTAACGAGAGATACTCGGGCCTTAGCCCATACAAACTATAACAGGCTATGCTAAAATATGACTAACACTTACACGTATCAAAGTTCCTGTCCTCAATGAAAATGAATGAGATACAGTCAGATGGTCTACTCTGAATGAAGGAATAGCTAAATTTGCTGTGAACAGTATCTGGGTAGAATGGAGGGTGAATAGTACAGATGCTAACTGAAAAAAGTTTGTCTGGTTTTCTCAAAATAATCCAAGATATTCCTTCATCTTATGGATGGCTATAACTGAGAGGTTGTTAACTCAGGATAGGATGATGATGTGGAATGGTCTAACAAACATGAAGTGCTCACTGTGTAATAACTGTCATGATTCTCATGAGTCATGACCATATGTTATTCACTTGTGATTATTCAAAGACTGTTTACAATGAATTGATGAAGAAGAAGTCAGTAAACTGTAGCTTGAGTAATTCATGGAGTGGCATTGTTAGTGATATGGCTGCAAGATCAGGAACAAACAATGTTGGAAGTATTTCATCAGAATCATTCTTGCCAATGCAGTGTACTACATATGACAAGAAAGAAACATAAGGATATTTACACAGGAAAAAGCATTCTTTATTCCATTCTACATATTGGGGACCTTTCGTGGATCCTAAAAGTAACCGCAATTAAACCACTTACAATTTTTTTTTGGTGAAAAGGTGAACATTATATATATATAATATATATATATATATATATATATATATATATATTATATATATATATATATATATACATATATATATATATATATATATAATATATATATATATATATATTATACATATATATATATATTATATATATATATATATATATATATATACATATATATATATATATATACAATATAATATTATATATATATACATATATAATATATATATTATATATATATATAAATATATATATATATATATATATATTATATATATACTAATATCTAACTTTATACAAGTAACTAAGATTTTGTTACCACTGACATGCCATAGTAACACAAAGGCTGCAAGAACTTAAATAACAGCATACTCAAGCAATACATAAAACATGCATGCTGCTAGTGTGACAATTCAAATGACAGATTCAATCACCTATTCACCAAAAGGACTACATTTCCCTATAATGATGATAATCCCCAACCATAGTGTAGCTTACATCCTCACACTACAGAAGGGAACTACAATCAGAGGAAGGCTTCATCCCTCTTGAAACCAACCAAACCCCTGTGAGTATTATCCACATAAGGCTACATCTCCTGTTCTATTCCAAAACAACCAGAAAAGCTGATTTAAGGAATAAGCAGGCATCACCTTAAGCGTGCTAATAGCCTAAACTCCTCCTCTATAAAATATAGCCAATGCACCTGACTACATTTTCAATAAAAACATATTCAAGGGAATACTCCATTAAATCATATCCAAACACTCCTTACACACTGCATGAAACCTTCCTATGACTACAAGACTTACTAAGAAGACTAGTAATCAAGATACAAGGCCATATGCACTACATTCAAGCTAAACACCATATTTCCTTATCATGGGCTTGTGGTCAGTGGTAAAGGCTTAAGTTAGTTAAGCAAGCCCAAGTGAGAGTAGTACCGTTTGGGTGACCGACCGGGAGTCCTCACTTGGGAACCACAAGCTCTAATGATATCAAGGCGAATCGGGAATAGGGAGTGGGGTTATCCCCTAAGGAGAGGCTCACGGTTGGTATCTCTGCCCGAGGATGCGACACTAACTCGAGCCAACAACTAACATGTAACAACTAACCCGCCCTTCAAAAAAAAAAAAAAAAAACACCATATTTCCTTATTCTCAGAGTTTGGGGAAGCATAGATAGGGATAGGATCCAAGTAGTCCCATCTTTGCATGACTCATGACTATTCCAGCTTCATGCTTCCCCCAAATCTATCACATTCCCAATTACTTTAACCATTCCATCTTTATATTCCAATTTACTCTGTTCATCTGTACATTCCATATTTCCTCAACTGCTCGTACCTGATTTGGTTCTTGACTTTTAGACTGAGTAGTTGCCAACTGATACTCTCATTGATCAATTTCTCTTTCCTCA
>LBNU01006538.1:12471-31318 GCA_014162995.1 Artemisia annua | reverse complement strand
TCCATTTGCAGCAGCTAAGGTATAAACTATTTATACGCGTTTATTCGGTAATAATTTATGTGTAATATGCGCTTGTGGAGTCGTTTAAGCGAGTTATAATTTCCAAACTAATTTACTTGCCTAGACTTCGTGTTTGTAGCGCACTCATATCGTATTTGTAGATTACAACTTTATAGGTTATTTAGCTTCTGAGGTTAATGGTTGGTTTGTGTTTGCGTTCTGCTAATCATTTTTTATAAAAGTTGCTAGTTTCCAGAGTAAAACATCGTCACTTATGCACTTTGATTATTCTGATTATCAAAATGTATGTGGATACTTATGTAGGGTCATTGTACGAATCTGTTTAGAATTTGTAATTACAATGCATTACATTTACATTTTTATAGGGTTGTTTGTCAATATGAGTTGTGTAGGGTCATTGTACGAATCTGTTTATAATTTATAATCACAATGCATTACATTTACATTTTTATACTTGTGTAGGGTCATTGTACGAATCTGTTTAGAACTTGGTAAGTATAAGCGATGGATAAAAGTTGGATTAATGCTGCGACTAAAAGCAAAACTTTTAGCGTTGGAGCTCAAAATTATATAAGTTTTGCTCGTGCTACAAGTATAAGAGGATTCATCAAATGTCCATGTAATAACTTATTTTATGTGTTTATGGAGTTTTTATGAAGTTGGCAAAGTTGTTAATTTGATTTCATTGCATCGTTTTTGTAGGGGAAGAATAGCTGTTAAGTACCTTCGAGTTCTGCTTAAAGTTTTCAGGTATTATTCATTTGTTCATGTTAGTTGATGATGATTAGGTGCACTAGAGGGGTGTTTGTGGGTCTCTATAAATATATGCATGTTTTTATGTGATCAAGATTATGGTTTTGTTCTTAAAAATGCATGAAAACTACCACATTTGGATTGAGGTTTGGTGAAATTGTTCAAGTTGGGTTCCAACCAAAATGGGTAGTTACATAGGCTGTGGTTATGGTTCAAGTTAGGTTCCTGTCAAAATGCGCAGTTTTGGTAGCGGGCAGGGTTGGCTAATAATTTAATTTCTTTATAATGATCTAGGGGGTTTATGCATTTGAAATACATTTTGCTGATATGTTTTGCACTGCAATGGTTGGAAACTGATTAATTGTAGGATACTAGTTAACATCACAAACACAAATATACTTGTGGTTGGCTCGTTAAAGGTAAGAAAGAAAGAAAGAAATTCTAGAGAGAGAAAGAAGTGAAGCCTTAGAGAGAAAACCCAAAAAAAGAAAATGAGATTATGAGAGAAGGCTTACCCTCTCAAAGGATGAAGAGGGGTTTATATACATGGGTTTTGCCACTAGGGCGTGCCACTTGGGCTGCGGATCAGGTATACAGTGGGTAAAGACCCGTCCTTCTTCCGCGAACTAATCTTATTCTAAACTACGTATAACTAACTAATGTAACTACTACGAGCTAAACAATGCTTAATCATATCTGGGGTGACCGAATCTTTCTTAAGGGTGACCGAATCTTTCTTATCCAAAATCGTATTCCTAACAATCTCCCCCTAAGAGAGGTCACCCTTTTGTTCTTTATTCTTGAATTCTTGCATTAAGATCTTTGTAGATTCTTTTGTAGCTCGTAGTTGTTGATTCTTCATGGTTGAACGACTCAAGATGACTTCCTTGATGTATATGATGATCTTTTGACTTTCTTCAAGTCATCTTTGAGTGTATGTGTCTCTTTGTGATGTAGTGATTAGTCTTTGTGATGTCATGCTTACACTTTTCTTGATCATGATCTTCTGCATCAGAGTTGTGGAAGCATAGTCGAAGCCCATTCTTTGATCAAGATTTCTTGAGTTAAAAGGTTGAAGTGTAAGCATGTGATGATGAATCTGCATCTTTTCAGCAATCTGCATCAATCGTCAACTTCTTTGTCTTTTGAGAGAATACGCCTTTCCAACATGCTCATACATCTTTGTTGAGTAGGTCTTCATGGTTAACAAGCTCTGACGACTCCTTGTAGATGTTGGTACGAGCATGTGGAACTTGAGTGATGGTGGTGGTCACAGTAAGTAAGGTATGTTGAGCTGCATAAAACATGGTTAGTAATAAACATACCGGCACTTACAAGTTTCTCCAATCAAAACAGCTGCAAACATAAGGTTATGCATAGACCTGAAAACAAAGATTGAAGAGCATCCTGAAAAACATGTACTGAGATCCAAAAGAGCTAAGCTTGAGGCACTTGGTTACCACCTCAACATCTGAAGCAGCAACACTTTCCATCATTGTATTTTTTTGTATTTTGTTAGGAACTATAATAGCTATCAATGAACAATGATGTTTTGTTTTATCAGTGTCCTCTCAAATTACATTTAACACTAAGGCTATTTGTATATCCAAATAGGGGGAGATTGTTGGGTCACTGAATTCCCAAGCTCTCTTAAACTAGGATTTGAACATAAAATAACCTAAGTGTTTAACTACCTTTAACATAATCAAGTCACTGAGTGAATAGTCACTCAGTGAGTCATCTTCAGGATGCTTGGGACAAGCTTAAGAAGAAAAGCTTTCCATTCAGTGAGGCGGATTCTCAGTGATTGGCACCTAAGCCAAAGAAGAAGGTGATGGATTCAGTGAGTGATGACAATAACTCACTGAATCCTAAGTTACTTCTCACTGAAGCAACAAAAGCTAAAGACTGAAGATTAAAGACATGAAGCCTGAAGAATGGGCGGGACAAGGCGGGAAACGTCTGAAATTACAAAGAGTGTCAGTATCCTTGTAAATTCAAACTTCCTCTGAATGGTGTAGGTTCAGGATGGTGTCATATCTTAACCTCAGAAAGTAGTATTGTCCTATACCCAAAATAGACTTATGTAACAGAGACAAAATACGTAAGTATTTTGTCTCAACTAGGCTGATGTAATCTTTGTCTTTTTCACAACGGTTGTAATATACTTGTGTATAAATAGGAGTCATAAGAGTAAAGGTTGCGGAGTTTGTGCACTTAATTCTTAGACATTCACTAACTAATCTTTACTCTCTCCAAATAGCAACCATCCCTAAGATAGCTTAGTGGGTCTTTTGTTGCTACTTAAGCATAGCTTAAGTTTAGTGAGGAGTAACACCATACCATACTTGTCATTTCAATCCCAAGTGTTGTTCCGCAAACACTTGAGTATAATTTCTCTCCAATCAAAACAGCTGCAAACGTAAGGTTCTGCATAGGCCTGAAAACAAAGATTGAAGAGCATCCTGAAAAACATGTACTGAGATCCAAAAGAGCTAAGCTTGAGGCACTTGGTTACCACCTCAACATCTGAAGCTGCAACACTTTCCATCATTGTATTTTTTTGTATTTTGTTAGGAACTATAATAGCTATCAATGAACAATGATGTTTTGTTTTATCAGTGTCCTCTCAAATTACATTTAACACTTAGGCTATTTGTATATCCAAATAGGGGGAGATTGTTGGGTCACTGAATTCCCAAGCTCTCTTAAACTAGGATTTGAACATAAAATAACCTAAGTGTTTAACTACCTTTAACACAATCAAGTCACTGAGTGAATAGTCACTCAGTGAGTCAGCTTCAGGATGCTTGGGACAAGCTTAAGAAGAAAAGCTTTCCATTCAGTGAGGCGGATTCTCAGTGATTGGCACCTAAGCCAAAGAAGAAGGTGATGGATTCAGTGAGTGATGACAATAACTCACTGAATCCCAAGTTACTCCTCACTGAAGAAACAAAAGCTAAAGACTGAAGATTAAAGACATGAAGCCTGAAGAATGGGCGGGACAAGGCGGGAAACGTTTGAAATTACAAAGAGTGTCAGTATCCTTGTAAAGTCAAACTTCCTCTGAATGGTTTAGGTTCAGGATGGTGTCATATCTGAACCTCAGAAAGTAGTATTGTCCTATACCCAAAATAGACTTATGTAACAGAGACAAAATACGTAAGTATTTTGTCTCAACTAGGCTGATGTAATCTTTGTCTTTTTCACAACGGTTGTAATATACTTGTGTATAAATAGGAGTCATAAGAGAGAGTAAAGGTTGCGGAGTTTGTGCACTTAATTCTTAGACATTCACAAACTAATTTTTACTCTCTCTAAATAGCAACCATCCCTAAGATAGCTTAGTGGGTCTTATGTTGCTACTTAAGCATAGCTTAAGTTTAGTGAGGAGTAACACCATACCATACTTGTCATTTCAATCCCAAGTGTTGTTCCGTAAACACTTGAGTATAATTCTTTTGATTAATTTCTAATAAAGAGTTAAACGTTGAAAAATCTTGTTTCTTATCTTTTACGTTTTTATTTCTTAGTTATTAATCTTTGCATCATTATTCCATGGAACTTGGTTAGATTAACTTTGTAGTTAACCACTAACCAAGTAAAAGGGACCAACAGTATAAAACATTAGTACACACTTAAAAGCGTGTACAAATAAAAAACTAAAAAATAAAAAAACAAATTAAAAAAAATAAAAAAAAACTTACACTATTAAAACCGTGTACATAAATATCATATTTGTTCTTTAAAAAAAATAAATAAATAAATAAAAAATAAAAAAAAAAGACCATAAAAACCGTGTAGTTTTTTTTTTTACTCTTTTATAAATATCAAATAAATGGAAATGGTAACTTTCTTTTGCTCCAACTCGTTTTATATAAAAATCCACCTTTCTAAATTCATCAGAGGTAATAAATCCCCAAATTCATCACCCCCAAAACTCCACTGAATCGTTATAAATACAAATCCATCATTGAATCGAGACCTGAGTTATAAATCCCCAATTCGATATAAATACTTTTTTCTTTCTTAACTTTTTTTCTTTCACTATGATGAAAATCGTTATAAATCCCCAATTCGATATAAATATGAACCCTAAATCATTCCAATCGAGTTAATCGGAAGTTAACGCTGAAGCTAGGGTTTGAGTTGCAGCAGAGCGATTCGATAGGTAAAATCAGTTGCAGCAGAGCTTGTTAACGCTGAAGCTAGGGTTTGAGTTGCAGAGTTTGTAGAAGCTAGAGTTGTTGCAGAAGCTAGGGTTTGAGTTTCACGTAGGTAGTTAAATCAGTCCATTTGCAGCAGAAGCTAGGGTTTGAGTGATTCGGTAGGTAGTTAACGCAGTCCATTTGCAGCAGCTAAGGTATAAACTATTTATACGCGTTTATTCGGTAATAATTTATGTGTAATATGCGCTTGTGGAGTCGTTTAAGCGAGTTATAATTTCCAAACTAATTTACTTGCCTAGACTTCGTGTTTGTAGCGCACTCATATCGTATTTGTAGATTACAACTTTATAGGTTATTTAGCTTCTGAGGTTAATGGTTGGTTTGTGTTTGCGTTCTGCTAATCATTTTTTTACAAAAGTTGCTAGTTTCCAGAGTAAAACNGGTTAGATTAACTTTGTAGTTAACCACTAACCAAGTAAAAGGGACCAACAGTATAAAACATTAGTACACACTTAAAAGCGTGTACAAATAAAAAACTAAAAAATAAAAAAACAAATTAAAAAAAATAAAAAAAAACTTACACTATTAAAACCGTGTACATAAATATCATATTTGTTCTTTAAAAAAAATAAATAAATAAATAAAAAATAAAAAAAAAAGACCATAAAAACCGTGTAGTTTTTTTTTTTACTCTTTTATAAATATCAAATAAATGGAAATGGTAACTTTCTTTTGCTCCAACTCGTTTTATATAAAAATCCACCTTTCTAAATTCATCAGAGGTAATAAATCCCCAAATTCATCACCCCCAAAACTCCACTGAATCGTTATAAATACAAATCCATCATTGAATCGAGACCTGAGTTATAAATCCCCAATTCGATATAAATACTTTTTTCTTTCTTAACTTTTTTTCTTTCACTATGATGAAAATCGTTATAAATCCCCAATTCGATATAAATATGAACCCTAAATCATTCCAATCGAGTTAATCGGAAGTTAACGCTGAAGCTAGGGTTTGAGTTGCAGCAGAGCGATTCGATAGGTAAAATCAGTTGCAGCAGAGCTTGTTAACGCTGAAGCTAGGGTTTGAGTTGCAGAGTTTGTAGAAGCTAGAGTTGTTGCAGAAGCTAGGGTTTGAGTTTCACGTAGGTAGTTAAATCAGTCCATTTGCAGCAGAAGCTAGGGTTTGAGCGATTCGGTAGGTAGTTAACGCAGTCCATTTGCAGCAGCTAAGGTATAAACTATTTATACGCGTTTATTCGGTAATAATTTATGTGTAATATGCGCTTGTGGAGTCGTTTAAGCGAGTTATAATTTCCAAACTAATTTACTTGCCTAGACTTCGTGTTTGTAGCGCACTCATATCGTATTTGTAGATTACAACTTTATAGGTTATTTAGCTTCTGAGGTTAATGGTTGGTTTGTGTTTGCGTTCTGCTAATCATTTTTTTACAAAAGTTGCTAGTTTCCAGAGTAAAACATCGTCACTTATGCACTTTGATTATTCTGATTATCAAAATGTATGTGGATACTTGTGTAGGGTCATTGTACGAATCTGTTTAGAATTTGTAATTACAATGCATTACATTTACATTTTTATAGGGTTGTTTGTCAATATGAGTTGTGTAGGGTCATTGTACGAATCTGTTTAGAATTTATAATAACAATGCATTACATTTACATTTTTATACTTGTGTAAGGTCATTGTACGAATCTGTTTAGAACTTGGTAAGTATAAGCGATGGATAAAAGTTGGATTAATGCTCCGATTAAAAGCAAAACTTTTAGCGATGGAGCTCAAAATTATATATGTTTTGCTCGTGCTACAAGTATAAGAGGATTCATCAAATGTCCATGTAATAACTTATTTTATGTGTTTATAGAGTTTTTATGAAGTTGGCAAAGTTGTTAATTTGATTTCATTGCATCGTTTTTGTAGGGGAAGAATAGCTGTTAAGTACCTTCGAGTTCTGCTTAAAGTTTTCAGGTATTATTCATTTGTTCATGTTAGTTGATGATGATTAGGTGCACTAGAGGGGTGTTTGTGGGTCTCTATAAATATATGCATGTTTTTATGTGATCAAGATTATGGTTTTGTTCTTAAAAATGCATGAAAACTGCCACATTTGGATTGAGGTTTGGTGAAATTGTTCAAGTTGGGTTCCTACCAAAATGGGCAGTTACATAGGCTGTGGTTATGGTTCAAGTTAGGTTCCTGTCAAAATGCGCAGTTTTGGTAACGGGCAGGGTTGGCTAATAATTTAATTTCTTTATAATGATCTAGGGGGTTAATGCATTTGAAATACGTTTTGCTGATATGTTTTGCACTGCAATGGTTGGAAACTGATTAATTGTAGGATACTAGTTAACATCACAAACACAAATATACTTGTGGTTGGCTCGTTAAAGGTAAGAAAGAAAGAAATAAATTCTAGAGAAAGAAAGTAGAGAGAGAAAGAAGTGAAGCCTTAGAGAGAAAACCAAAAAAAAAAGAAAATGAGATTATGAGAGAAGGCTTACCCTCTCCAAGGATGGAGAGGGGTTTATATACATGGGTTTTTCCACTAGGGCGTGCCACTTGGGCTGCGGATCAGGTATACAGTGGGTAAAGACCCGTCCTTCTTCCGCGAACTAATCTAATTCTAAACTACGTATAACTAACTAATGTAACTACTACGAGCTAAACAATGCTTAATCATATCTGGGGTGACTGAATCTTTCTTATGGGTGACCGAGTCTTTCTTATCCAAAATCGTATTCCTAACAATCTCCCCCTAAGAGAGGTCACCCTTTTGTTCTTTATTCTTGAATTCTTGCATTAAGATCTTTGTAGATTCTTTTGTAGCTCGTAGTTGTTGATTCTTCATGGTTGAACGACTCAAGATGACTTCCTTGATGTATATGATGATCTTTTGACTTTGCTCTTCGCTCTTCATCCATATAATTAGCTTCAAGTCATCTTTGAGTGTATGTGTCTCTTTGTGATGTAGTGATTAGTCTTTGTGATGTCATGCTTACACTTTTCTTGATCATGATCTTCTGCATCAGAGTTGTGGAAGCATAGTCGAAGCCCATTCTTTGATCATGATATCTTGAGTTATGATGTTGAAGTGTAAGCATGAGATGATGAATCTGCATCTTTTCAGCAATCGGCATCAATCGTCAACTTCTTTGTCTTTGGTGTGATTACGCCTTTCCAACATGCCCATACATCTTTGTTGAGTAGATCTTCCCGGTTGAACAGTTCTGACGTCTCCTTTTAGATGTTGGTATGAGCATGTGGAACTAGAGTGATGGTGGTGAACATGGTAAGTTTGGTATGTTGAGCTGCATAAAACTTGGTTAGTAATAAACATACCGGCACTTACAAGTTCGGACTTCGAGATCGTCAACAGCATAGTGTGAAGACTTTCTCTAATCCTTACCAAGGCCGTTCCTAATCGGATGCCCCCGAAAGGGCTTTCACTGACATACCGAAGTACACCAACGATTAGGTGAGTCGCTGGAGATCACCCCACGACTGTAGACCTTTTGGAACACCACCGTACACACTAAGCGTAACCCACAAGAGATTACCGAAGTGACCTGCTGTCAGGGCTGTTTGATGTTGACCCTGGCAGGAGTTTCCACTCAATCACTGGGAAATACTTATGTATATTCCCTCATAAGTGTTCTCGGCAGATTGCTAAGATCTGCGTAGGACTCAAAATATTACATCTGGTGTCCTTAATGTTGAACAACCAGTGTAGAAGTATCAAGTGTTCCTATGAGATCTTTTGATGCATCTCTTGGCTCTAGACTCGATAAGTGCACATTGGTTATCCTATTCGGAGACTAGGGAGGGGTCTCCTGTTTCAATATCAACTAGCTCTAAGAGACTAGTCGATAGTTTACACCGGTTCCCCGTGAGAATGAAACAAGCTCTTTTAAGAGAACTTGAGTGGTTGGGAGGTTTAGTGCAGTGCGTCACTGGGTCCATGACGTCTTTATCTTCAATATCGATGTTACCTTGGTAACAATCAGTAGCATATGAATTGAACCCGGTTTCTGCCCTAGGGTTGAATAATTTGAGGGCTATTTCTTTTCACCCTTTCTCATTTCATTTCTTTTTTATTCTTCAACCCCTTCAGTGCTTACCGAGACTTCATTTACTAGAACCTTGTTGGGTTTGTTCCAGTCCTAGCTCAGTCTCAGTCGGCACTCTTCCCTTTCTCACTTTTCTCCTTTTTTCAATCATTCGTACGGACTTCTAATCTATCTATTGGATTGTCCCTGGGAAGATCCCTCCGGTTCTGGTGGATCATGGGAACATATACCTAACCTAACCATCCTTATAACTCCATGCATTAAATTAAAGTGGTCGGTCTTTTGGTATTTTTCCACATTCGCCACATAACCAAAATCATTGAAAATTCTCTCAAAGTGTTTTATGATAAAGAAACACATTTTGTTAACACTTTGAGAGTTTTATCATTTTTCAAATGCTCCCCCTTGACATGTGCTTATAGGTAGAAAGAAATTTGCACATGTCGGGGTGAGTTGCACTTACTTGAATTGATCGGCTCTTAATAGACATATACCCGAGGGATACGTTTACGTTGCTTAGTTAAAGGGATCCATTATCAGCTTTTAGGTGATAACTATCCCTAATAACTAACTTGATGTTGTTAACATTCCTCAAAAAGGAAGTTAGACCCGTCAAAGTATATATCTAAGAAGAGTTTCTCGAAACGGTACTATCTACTTTGACCAGTCCTCTTCGAGACACGTTTACATCACTGGTTAGACCAACTTGAAATTATTACCCGGCCAGGACTAGTCTTTTCGATTCACGACTTTTCATGTTTCGTCAATTCATGAGTCAAAATCTGAGTCATAAGCAATTCACGGTTTTTACTTGGATTTGTAAAAATTTGCGAAAGACTCTTAACCACTTGCTCCCCCTTAATATGTGCCCATTGATTGAATCAATCTTGAAAAACTTTGGCACATACGGGTGAGCTTGCAAAAGAGATCATTTATTCATCATTTTAAATCACTTGCTCCCCCTCAATATGTGCTTTGTTCATATTCCAAAATCTTTTTAAAAATTTTGGCACATAAGGGAGCGATCTTTTGAGTCCAAAACATTCTTTATACGTCCAAAAACATCACATTTAATCACTTGCTCCCCCTTAATATGTGCTTTGATTAAAATCCAAAATCTTTAACATTTTAGCACATAAGGGAGCGTTCTCGGTAGTCCACAAACATTCTTTAAAGTTCCAAAACATCAATTTTAAATCAGTTTTCATATTTAAATCACATTCTCTCCCCCGATCATAAAATTTCAAATCTTTTGAGATTTTGTGATCCCAATTGATTTAAATGATTTTCGAAAAAGCTTTGGAGAGACATGTGGCAAAATTTTTAAACGTTTACTGATTTTGAGACACTTTTTGAGTTTCACTGTGGCTGGTGCACAAAGTTTTTAAAGGTGCAGAAATTTTGAGCACATACGCTCCCCCTCAACTAATGACCCGTTTTTCCATTTTAACGTTTAATAGCCATTAACGTGAGCGGTAACGTATACGAGAAAATTTAAGACCGATGGCCACCTTGTACACCACAAAATCTCTTTTAAAGAATTTTAGAAGAAAGAGATTTTAGGAAAAGAAGACTTCTCTTCTTTTATTAGAAAGGCTGCACTGAAGCGTACAACTTTTCGGATAATCCACACACAGTGAAAACATGAAAACGTGTTTTTACACGGATTTTGAAGACCGGGTTGCTATCTGAAGTAATAGCAAGCCATAATTTTAAGCGCGGGTTACAGTCTGAAATAACTGCAAACCATAATTTAAGCACGGGTTGCAGTCTGAAGTAACTGCAAGCCATAAAGGCATGTTTTGAAAAACCATTTGAACTTCTGGTCGAACTTCATTTAAAAACCCGTGTCATTATTGAATGACATTTCTAAGACCATAACCGATATCGATGCCAGAAGACATGCCTTAAAAACAAGCTATTTTTTTTGGTATTTTCTATATTTATGATTTTTATGGGTTTTAAAGGTTTTATATTTTTGTATTTTGCTTTTCTGAGTTTTATAATATATAAAAGGATATTTGAAGCGAATCCATTACTCCTCATTCCCTTCCTGAAGACTTTTGAGTGATACTGGCATGAAACTCTCCAAACCAAGTTACTGGAGAATAAATCGAAACCGTTCTCCAGGGAGTGCTTTAGTGAAGAAATCTGCCAGTTGAAACTCTGTCCTTGCGAAGTGAAGTTCCACCACATCACTGGAGAATCCATTAGCCCGACTTGCAGTATTGGCGAGAAACATTCTGACAACTTTGATAACCCTTAGCAGCAACCCTTGCCTTGTGTACAGAACGTCATCATGCTCATCAGATTTCACTTTAGGATCCATCTAAGAGCACTAATCATTGTACAGTCTGGAGATGGTGCCAATTCCCATACTTAGAGATGATAGAATTGTATGGAATTATAAAAGCACCATAAGGCAAGTGTGTCCAGATGCCTTAGAGTGGACACCGGCTGAGTAGAATTCCCCTTATAGTGAAGATCATGTGGTTGTGGTTAGGATACTGACGTGCTTGTGTTGAGATCTCCTGAAGAAGAAGCTTTAGAAGAAGATTCAGGAGCAAATGTGTCTTTGAACGGAGCAGCATCAGGTGGAGCAGATGGATTTACTACAGACAGTACAAAGCCTGAATAAATTGATCCAGGTGTCAAAGGTTAAGTGCGGGTCCTGTACTGACGTGTGCAGAAGCCATTTGCTCAGACAGCTCATAGAATGTAACGTGAATGGTTTCCAAGATTTGTCGGGTTAGTATGTCGTAGATTCGGCATCCCTTATGATCTGAAGTATAACCACCAAATATTTCAACAAACGCTTTAGCTTTTAACCTTTCCAGATCTTGGTAGTCATTTTGTGGGGTATGAAGAACTCCCATGAAGATGTTGACAGTATTGGGTTTGTGGGCATGCTTCTTTCTTTAGTGCAGTTGACTAACCGAACAAATAGAGATGATGTACACGGTAGTGACACGTTTGCCTTGAAGAAGATCAACACCATCCAATTCTCTTTAGAAATTACACAGTCACTTACGACATAATCACCATAACCCATAATTGTGTCAACCTGGTAGTTCCCAAATCTAACTATCCCGATAAACTCATTCATGAAATTCTTGAGCCCTGAGCAATTACTGATTGGTTTAAGAAGATGTTGACATGAGTACCAAACAGAGAGAATTAGTCGGTACGTTGAAGAAGACAGTAATCAACACTTCTAAAACTTTCACCACCAAAGCTTTTGAGGTTCCTGAAGCTGTAGATGCCATGAAATAATCTTAAGCGGAGTTTTACAACTCTTGTGACTTAAACCGAGAGATCGATTCTCTCCCGGGATTTTACTAAAGTCAACAAAAGAAACCGAAAGATGTGATATGCGATTATGACTTAGAGTGAGATCTTGGATAAGTCACAATCTGCACTAAGTGTCAAGTTGCGACAAGTCAAGTTACAATAGATCCGATCGTAATGAGTCAAGTCGTAAGGATTAACTCACAACGTCAAATTACAATCAGACTAATCGAAACGACTTAAGTTACAACAATTCACCAAGCGCAAGTAGTTAACAAATCACTAGAATCTCACAGCTGAGTTAATCACTAGGCACCACCAAATCGTCGAATTTTAGTCACCTCATTATAAAGCTTTGGTAGCTTAGCAAAGTATCATCTCACGCTTGAATAGTTCTTCTCATCTTTCTTCCAGCTGAAAGGATGAAGTAATGCGTACCAAAAGTATCCAGAGACCACTCTTTTATCATCAGAAACTGTTTCTTACATCTCTTCCCCCACGTAGGTGGAATAGTACACCAAAAGAACGAGTTAGAACACTGATCTTCTCTGTGGTTATGAAATTTAACTTCCTGGAATAACTACAATTAGGAAGATGTATAAAGCTCATCATGTGCACTCGTTGTGCGTTCCGATGTGTGTCTCCTTCCCCTTTGCTATTTTTGATACTTCAGAATCAGCCACACATTATATGCACTTACAACTTGAAATTTTGTGAGAAGAACAACATATGCTTAGATGTGTCCTGTGAGAATCAACTGCTACAGAAAAACTCTCTGACTATCATTATCAACCCTTATATTCAGTCGGCTATTGCTATGACCACATTGTGAGGTAAACCCGATATTGCAAACTTGAAAATGAAGTAGAATTCCCCGTTTTTATGACTTAAACTTGCACCATTGTATGACAAAGAGCGGTGTAGAGACTTCATGCATTGAGTCCCTAAGTATTCTATACTCTTCAACCAACCAACCATCGAGTATAAGACGTACATCACCTCTTGAATATCGACAACTTCGTGTGAGTTGTGACACTGAATGTGATAGTTATTTTGTGGCAATAGAAGAGAAGATTTACCAAAATAACTAGATACCCAAGTCATCGTCAAAGTAGAGATTAACGGCTCGAACAAGGATCCCAAAGATACTAAGTACACATACCCGTAAAATTTCACTTCAATCTCAAATAAACAATACCAAATGAGCACTGTGATCACTATACATTCCATTTCCAAATTCTTAGCCGATATTTTACTTTATATTCTTGTGGTTGATTTACCGAGTGCACATTAGAAGGAACAACAATCCTTGAAGAAGGGGATTCTTCAAAGTCCGGTTTTGGGAAAGAAATACCAGAAGACGGATCATTATTCATGTGCAGCTTCATTAACATGATAGTCATTATCAACACCTTGAAGAATAACTGAAGATTGGGTTTCGTGAGTATTCTGAGAAATACTTCAAACTAATGCATCTTGCTCAATGGAGATGGAAGAAGATGAGCAAAGAGCCAACATAAATCGAAGAAGGAGCTTCAGAAACTAGATGCTCACCATTCGTTGAAGTTTGGAAGTATTCATCAAACATAAATCCCAATCATTCTTAGTAAATGGAGCATTAGGTATCTGAGAAGAGTCATATGTCCATCAATCATCAGGTAGAATGTATATACTTCTCCCTCTCAGTAATTTCATAAAGGTTTGCAATTTTTGATTGAGCATGTGAATAATGGAACAATCAATCATGCAGCAAATTCACATAGTGAGGAATATACAACACCTTAATCTTAATATATATAACAAAATATAAAGAGTTAATCACATTGTAATATTACATCACAAAAAAAAATAAAGGCAAGGTGATAGCAGAAATACAGATTGTAGAAGCATCCCACTCATTGGAGAAGCATGTAGTCATCTTTACAAGGCCTTTGAGGATACAAGGTTCAGCTACTAGTCATGATCCGACCAATGGTTAGTATAAATTCCAGGCTTGATAGATAAGACTGGTTATACAACCACTTAGTGAATCAGGTACAAAATTGTCCATCTGTAGCATCCTGTCACTGAGCTTGTGCAACTAATCTCAGAGAATTTTGCTACCAAGAAGAAGACGGAGAAGGTGGTGAACCCGTTGTTTGAGAAGAGGCCGAAGCAGTTTGGCATAAGTAGAGCATTACCACCAAGTAAGGATCTCCATAGAACCGGAAGCCGGTCACAAGCATATAACCAGTTCACCAAGACTCTTGACAAGTATGAAGAGTACAGGATGAAGTGGGGTGGTGGTATAATGGGATCTAAATCCCAGGCAAAAACCAGGGCTAAGAAGAGAGTTCTAGCAATGAAGGCAGCCCTGGTAATCAGTTGTCTGCAGTTGAGGGTGTGAGACCCAAAACTAACAGCACAATTATGGAAGTACTTCATACCCTTCGTAGACAGCTTAGATGAGTGGCGGTGGATCCATGTATGAGTCACACTTTGTATCCTGCACAATCCAAAGATAAAACCACAGCACCAAGGTAGATGAGATGGTTAGAGCATGCATAGGATAGACACATATACATAGCAAGTCCCCAACGAGACGGGTAACAAGCCAATGCACACACCAGGGCACACAAAAACCGTTAGGATATAAGAACATTAAAATTACAAAGCAGTCTGAGAGGGTAAACAGCAGGGGAAACAAACAGCAAATTAAACATACAATAGAAAAACTAACCGCTGAAAACTAACCGCCGTTAAACTAACTGCGGTAAAATTAACCGCCATCAAACTAACTGCTGTTAAACTAACCGCTGCTAATCTAACCGCTGCTAATCTAACCGCTGCTAATCTAACCGCGGCTAATCTAACCGCTGCTAATCTAACCGCTGCTAATCTAATCGCTAATAAGAATGTCAACTAGGCAAACCGCTAACAAGAACAAAGTAACCGCTACCAAGAACATCGAACAAAAACGAGCCCAGATAATTCAGCAACTAAAATAGATCAGACCAACAACCTTATCAATATCCATGAATATTATCAAGATACACTATAAACAAGACCAACCACATTAAACATCCAACAGATAGCACATCGACCAAGATGACAATAATCATAAACTCGAACCGAATGGGGAAGATGAGCAGGCACAAGACACGAAAGACTTATGAGAGCAAAATATGGAAACCACATCACAAACGTACCTAAATCGTTATCAAACAGAGAGAAGAAGAGAAACAAATGAGAAGAGTAAGCGGCGGTTACTTTTGGAAGAGGGGTTTTAGAAAATGGGTGTTAGGAAAAAATGAGAAGTACTCGCTGACCTTAAATACACCTATGACAAGTTTCAACATTCTACAAAAACAGTCCCTCAACTATACAAACCGCTGGACAAGTTCCCAAATGATCAAAATAGGTCCTTAAGTTAAAACAACCAACTAAACTATAGCACATAGCACAAACACAGAGTGAAAACAAACACAATTAAGTCAAACATGAGAAGCAATTAAGGCAAATTAATCAAGCATCAAGCAAATAAAATAACCATTCTCCCCCTCAATCAATGATCTGAAAGCATTGATTGAAGAAGGAAAAATCAGAGAAAGTACGAGTCCTGAGTAAAGTCCCTCAGAAGTCATAGAAAGAGAAGCATCATGGGTGAGTAGCCAAATCTCCCATCATTGGAGATTTGCGTGTCTTTGGCTTCCTTGTTTTGTGCCTTCTTGTGTGGTCATGGTGAAAAAATATTCCACTTGAGTGAGAACAACCTGCATTATTACAAACTTGACAACATGCATAAGGGTTAGTGACAATAGCATCCAAACTCTTAGAGGTTTTTCGGCTGACCATGGGATTGACATTAGTTAATTCCTTACTGGTTGGTATCCACTTAAGCCCATTGTGTATAAAAGTTCTACCGGTAGGAATCCACTTTAGACAAGGTCTAGAATCCTTAAGCTTCTTATGCATAGAAGATGACAAACTATTCATCCTAGGCTTAACCAGTTGAATTTTAACAGTGTTTTTCTCTAGAGGAGGAGTCATCCAAGCAGGTTGTGATCCTAATATTCCATCCTTATGCAGTTGAGCTCTTATTCTAGCCCTTTTTAGATCTCTGTACTTATACAGATCATATGAGTCTACAATTATGATGGTTGGCTTAACCACTGATTCAGTACTGATCTTAATGGAGCTAGGTGCAGGTGAAAGAGAATCATTTGGCTTACAGACAGATTTAGAACGCACATGTTTCTCATCAACTTGGGAGGCAAACCGGGTTTTTGAAAACTTTGCTCTTTTAGACCTAAATGCACTAGGTTGCCTAGCAACTGATAGATTTCTTCTACTTTGAAAAGCAGGTTTCCCCAAGATTGATGGTTTTGTATACTTAGTGTTTTCATTATCCACTATGGATATTCCAGGCTCATGATTAATAGATGTGACACTGAAGCCTACTTCCTGAAGTTGTGCTTTGAACTTATCATATTTATTAGACCAAGAGTTTGTTTGAACATCACTCTTAGTACTTTTTCTTTTAAGGGACTCATACAGATTATCACATTTAATTCTCAAAGATTCATTATCCAACAGTGATTTAGCCATTTTGGACTCAAAACAACTAGTAACAATCTCATAGTTTACAAGTTTAGCATTAACATCATTACACATATCACTCAGATCATTTATACGGCTTTTCAGA
Organism: Artemisia annua; assembly: GCA_014162995.1. Taxonomy (NCBI): domain Eukaryota; kingdom Viridiplantae; phylum Streptophyta; class Magnoliopsida; order Asterales; family Asteraceae; genus Artemisia; species Artemisia annua. The sequence goes on along the minus strand of LBNU01006538.1, from coordinate 14,314 downwards.
TTTTTTATTATTAAGTTCTTGGTTTCCAGCTGAGTTTTCAAATCATTAATCATAAAGTATTCAAGAATGTCAGGAAGTTCCTGATTTGTGCATGGTTGATTATACTAAATACTTTCTTCCTTTTGCTGCATTGAAATTTCGAGAGAAATGCAGTGTTTTTCAAGTTGCAAAAACCTTTTTAAGAGTTCATTAAAAGTTTCTTTATCAACCATATTATTTGATTTAAAAACATCAGTTGTTGACGTAGAACTTAATATTTTATCACGTACAGCATCATGATCACCATCTCCTCCTTTATGTCTCATATTTGTTGAGTTAGACTTGATATTGCTATCAGTCTTTTCCAGTAAATTTGAGTCATAAGCGAGTTTGATTTGATCAGAATGCTCTCGTTCATTAGTGAGCACAACATGTTGAACAATCGAGGGTACCTCCGCACTTGACCTTTGGTCATTGATACATCTAAAATCAGCATTGGTCACTGGTGTCACTGAACTGGTGATATTGTCAATCATATCATTTGCTGATTCTTCATTCACCTTAACACTTAACCCATCATTCAAAGTATTACCCGAATCATCAACACTATCATATGACTGTACCAGGGTTTCCTTCACTGTTTCATTATCCAAGTGGCTAAGTTGTGCTCTTTCCATAATGAACGTTCTAACTTTATCCATGAGCTGGATGAGTGTGCTTCTGAACGTGTCAACCTCAATTTTAGTGTGATTAGCAAAACAACTTCTAGTCATCTCACTATAATGATCGTACTGAAGATTGAGTTTAGAATCAAAGAACATTTGGAATTGCTTGATGAGTACACTAAGAGCTGCCAGGGAACCAGTTTTGGAAGGTATTCCTTGGTCAAGTTGTTGGTGTAACTGATCTAAGTTAAGAATCATTGTGTCCGTGAAATTCTGAACATCTTGGCCAAAGAGTGTGGCAAAAGCACGTTTGTATCCCCTTACGAATTCAGTTCCCTTTAAAAGCACTGAGAGGTGTGAGTGAAGTTGTAGAAAGCATTCAATGAGACAGTCCTTAGCATTGTTGTAAGCCACTGGTGGTAGACTGATCTTTGTCTCATGAACGTTTGAGCTTACTGGATCCTTGTTACATTGATCTGGATCATTTGTGATTTGTAATGAGTTGGGTTTCTTGTGTTCATCGACCATATCATACAGTTTGAGAATCTCAGGAATAGTATTCTCTGACGGGTTTGTCATATTTAGATATAGTAATCAGTAGTGACCAAAATAACCTCCAATACTAAACCACTAGCACTTAACTGCTACAATGGTTAACCGCTGAGAATTAACCGCTGTTGGAAGTAACCGCGAACAAAGTAACCGCTGGTACAGTAACCACTGAACTTGACCGCTGATACATAAACCGCTGACCGATAGTAACCGCTAATAACTTAACCGCTGACAAGTAAACCGCTGGAAGGAAACCGCTAACACAGTACAAACGTACAGCGTAATTCTCGCTCCACTACTTGTACTTAACCGCTATTACTAACCGCTAAACACCCAAACTAACCGCCGTGAAGAACACTTTAACGAGAAGCTAACCGCTGGCAAGAAAAAGTTCCAAAACCCATTCGTACACCTCACAAACGCTAGATATGGTCCAAACAACTGATAACCTAGATGGGTCTAAACTTTCTAATCCTAGAAGTACAAGAAAGATCACAAGAAACACCACAAACGAGCACAAAAATGAGTCAAAACCACCCTAAACTAGTAGAAGCCAAAACAAACCATAAACCACAAGTTCTAAGATCCCTAGGATGTAACCATGGCTCTTGATACCAATTGTAGGATACTAGTTAACATCACAAACA
>LBNU01006538.1:2290-12443 GCA_014162995.1 Artemisia annua | reverse complement strand
TTTGTAATGAGTTGGGTTTCTTGTGTTCATCGACCATATCATACAGTTTGAGAATCTCAGGAATAGTATTCTCTGACGGGTTTGTCATATTTAGATTACTCATTGATATAGTAATCAGTAGTGACCAAAATAACCTCCAATACTAAACCACTAGCACTTAACCGCTACAATGGTTAACCGCTGAGAATTAACCGCTGTTGGAAGTAACCGCGAACAAAGTAACCGCTGGTACAGTAACCACTGAACTTAACCGCTGATACTTAAACCGCTGACCGATAGTAACCGCTAATAACTTAACCGCTGAAAAGTAAACCGCTGGAAGGAAACCGCTAACACAGTACAAACGTACAGCGTAATGCTCGCTCCACTACTTGTACTTAACCGCTATTACTAACCGCTAAACACCCAAACTAACCGCCGTGAAGAACACTTTAACGTGGAGCAAACCGCTGGCAAGAAAAGCATCCAAAACCCATTTGTACAAATCACAAGCACTAGATATGGTCCAAACAACTGATAAACTAGATGAATCAAACCTTTCTAGTCCTAGAAGTACAAGAAAGATCACAAGAAACACCACAAACGAGCACCAAAATGAGTCAAAACCACCCTAACGTGATATTGTTCTGAGAAAACATTTACAACTTTGGAGAACTTCTTGCACATCCAATAGTAAGTATATCTCATTACCTGACGTGATATTGTTCTGTGCCCTACCACATGAAACTTTTTACTTTTATCTTAAAACAGTATGGTGAACTTGAGCTATGTTTTGTGTGATTTTAGTTTGGATGATAGAATATTATCGAACTTGAACTTTTGAGGCATTAATGAAAATATGCAAGTTGGTGAACTACATGGGTAAGATATAAGACCAAGAAAGGGACAGGATGATGCTGATAAAATGCTAATTAGACTGATTGATTCACAGTTCAAGTGATGTTTCCTTTCACTATCATATCTTTGTATATCTTGAGTAACTGAGAAAAGGAACTACAGAAGCTAACAATTAGCTATAGGTTTATGGAATGCTGAAGGTTTTTCAAACGGCCTTTCCGGATCTCTATAATGTTGCTTCTAGTGCTGCTGATACTCGTACATGTGACAAACAGGTGAGTACGTGGTTTGTTGTTTATTGCTGTTAAAAAAAATTCAGTCACTTGTTTAAAAGGTGATATGTTTTTCCAGCCCTCTTCTAGCGTATCGCCCGTCTTGGATCACTATTCACCCGTAATGGACCATTACTCACCCGCCATGGATCACTACCTGGGTATGTATTATATTTAATTTACTATTTACAGAAAATTCAGAAAGTTATTGGAACATAATTGCATTCTTGATCAGATTCTGTTATATGTGTTGTTTTAATTTAATGTAGTTAAGGATACTGGATAATTCTAGACAATGTTGTGATTTAGAAGTTTCAGTATCGAAGTCGTCTTTTGGTCTGTGTTAAAGTATGGATATAATTCATAAGCTTTGTGTTTGTTTATTAGCGGAGTGGTGTTTATTGATTAGTTGATGATTAAATGTTGTTTTACTTGCAATGTAGCTAGGTTTTGATAGGTATTTGTATTGTGTGAGTGATTTAGATTAGTGATATGAAGTTGTTTAGGTTTGGATGAGAAATTAGTGATGATGCTAGACGAAAGCAAACTGGACAGTAATTTTGATTATGTATTTGTGATGTCTGCAATTTGAAGTATGTGAGTTCGATTGATATATTAATTGTTCATTTCATGATTGTTATCTAGGTCTTGTATAATTTCAGGTTCGTGTGTTGAATTTTTATTGAGCTGCGTTTGAGTATTCACTTGAATCAGAAGCTCTGTGTTTGTTAATTATGAATCTTAGGAATCTAGATGAGCAGTTGGAGTCTTGGCATGAAGAAATATTGAAAGAGGTGAATATGCAGGTTGCATAATCACACTTAAGGTGAATATAAGGCTATGGAAACTGTTTCGTCATATTATTTGCCACTTTATTTGTATTGTAATTGTGCTGAAATGTGGATGATATCTACGACTTACATGTCCTTCCCTAGGAAATTTAGAAAGTGACCTTAAAATTGTAACTCTAATTGTTCAAAATAAACGTGACTTGTGAATTTTCTGAGTTGCCTTGTCATTTTCTGCTATCTACAAATTAGAGACAAAAGATTGGAGCTTGTTGCTTAGGAGCTTGTTGAAGACAAAAGGTTGGAGATTGTTGAAGACAAGAGTTAGAAGAAGATTTTGTTGGATTTCATCATTCTCATCTGGTGTTTAAAATCAGAAACTGTGTAATATGAATGATTTTATTGGATTTTATTGCAGATTTGTAATTTGGAGATTTTGTAGATTCAAAATACAGATTTGTAATTTGTAATTTGCAATTTGCTATATTGAAAAAAATACAGATATTGTAATTTGCAGATTTTGTAGATTCAAAATACATATTTTGTAGATTCAAAATACAGATTTTGTAGTTTCAAAATACAGGTATCAATTGCAAAAATTGTGTCTGGCATGTGTGGTCCATTTTCACATATAAAAGCATGTACTTTTATCATTTCTCCACGGTTTTTAGTGTGTAGAGTGATGATATGTTGTTGACATATAAACCCGTGTACTTTTTTAACAATTCTACACACTTTTTTGTGTTTACTTTTATATGATTGTTGACACAAAAATATGTGTATTAATTTGTGACGCACATATACTACACGCGAAAGTGAGCATGTACTTTAATTTTTTACACACTTCTAGCCGTGAAAATATAAGAATATAACCGTGTAAAATGAGGTGCTTTATTGTAGTGAAATACATATTTTTCTATATAATAATTATTATTATTATTATTATAATGATAATCATAACCAGTAGGTCATAAACGTCAAAATATTAAATGATATTGTATCATTAATGTTAAAGAGTCATGCTTAAAGCCATAATTAAGTTGAAGGACCAGTTGTCACAACTTTACAAAGTTATTATAATTGGTCTGGAAGTTTTGGTAAAGAATGACAAGTTTAGAAGTTCAAGGTCTAGAATGTAACTTGTGGCTATATAAGCCAAAGATAGATCTAGGGCTTCGTTATCTCTTTCATTCGTACGTACACTTTTTTTCTCTTAATATTGTTGTGTTTGGATCTAATCTTGTGTATTCATCTTTGATAACAGAGTTTTTTTTTTTTTTTTTTTTTTTTTTTTTTTTTTTTTTTATTTAATATTTTTTTTTTTTTTTTTTTTTTTTTTTTTTTTTTTTTTTTTTTTTTTTTTTTTTATGGCAACTAACTATCTCACAATATATAACTACAACTATCTTACAATTTTCTAACCAGGACTTGAACACACAACCATTTAATTGGGAAGCTTTTCACAAAACAATGAGTACCATTGGGACACAAACTCTTTGATTTTCATATCAAATGCAGTTTAAGTCTTGTAAAGAATAATCAATCTTTTTACTGTAATTGATTGTTCTAGTATGAGTGTGAGTGATTCTTGCAGTGAGGATTGATAAGATCCACCTAGTTGGGATAATATTTGTCTTGCATATTCGTTTGGTAAGCACCTATTTAGGGACTTATCTACTATAGCAGAAACAATAAGATTCACCAAGAGGTGGTTGGTTGGGAGACTTTGTGTGTTCTTTGCCATTTTCACATGGTATCAAAGCCAGTGTTGTAAGATCTGGTGGTTCTTGTTTTTCTAGGGTTTCTAGGGTTTTGTGAAGACTTGTGGGTTTCTTGATATGGTAGTGTTATTGGTTAATTAAGGCTGCTTTCTTAGCGATCGTGGTGGATTTAGTTTATTTGGGTTAGATCTGGTGAGTTTTGTAGGATTATTTGTTAGGGTTTGTTGAAACCCTAATTGTGATATTTAGGGATCTTGTTCTCCTGGTGGTTAGTGATTTTATTGGGCTTCTTCTTGGCCTCTAACATTCCTTGATTAAGTTAATCAAGGGTTTGGTGGTTGTGGTTCCTTTTCCGCTGCGATACAGCTCTGTAAGTTGTTTCTTTTTCCTTGAAATCACTGAACTCTTTAGTTTTCACACTGCAAACGTTGTGGATAACTTCTTGACCTACTTCCTTGAGAAGTACGAAAACATGTACTTTCCACAGTCAGGTGTGAGACTCGGGGTTACAGTTAGATTTGGGTGTGTGTTGTTTTTTGTTTTATATTATTTCTTCTTTTTTTTAGTCCAGAGTGCTGGAGGTTAGGATATTGGGCAGTCTTGAAAGTTGTTGGTTATTGATTAATTGGTGGTTAATTGTGATTGAAGAAGTTCTGGGTTATTGGTTTATATTTGTTTGTTTGATATGTTTTATCTGTTGGTTCTTGTTGTTTTCTGTTATTATTGGTATTTGGTTATTTGAGTGCTCCTTATTTGTTGGTTTTTTTATTATTGCTGATTATTTGTTTTTTTGTCTAGTTTATTGCCTATCTGTTTATCTGCAATCATGACTGGTAGGGCTAGTGGCAGTGGCACACCTCTTATGTTAATAAACAACTTAGATGCTCGTAATCCTTTACATATTCAAAATAATGATAATAGTGGTACTGCATTAATTCCATTTAAATTACTTGGAACTGAGAATTATAGAATACCATCTGATGCTATGAAACTTGCTCTACAGGCTAGGAATAAATACAGTTTGTTAATGGTACTTGTTTAAGAAATTCTTTTCTTGCTAGTGATGTTCTTGCTGCTCAGTGGGATAGGTGTAATGCAATTGTTTTAACCTGGATTATGAACTATGTTTCTCAAGATGTTTATATGGGTTTGGTCTATTCTAAAAATATTGCATCTATTTGGAAAGAATTACAAGAGACATATGATAAGGTTGATGGTTCATTTATATATAATCTATTACAAAAGATTAATTATGTTAAACAATGTGGTAGTTCTATAGCAGATTATTATCATAGGCTTAACTCTCTAAGGAGAGATTTGATGCTTTAAGTAAACTACTTAAATGTACTTGTGTCACACCCTGAATTTACCTGTTATGGGCAGCGGATTTGAATACCCGGGTGTAACTTTCATGGCATCTCATCACAAGATTATATTGAACGACCTAAAGTGTCGTTTAGAAAATACACGTTTGATCATAAATAAAAATCAGAGTTTACAAACATAGGTCCCAATGTAAGTTGCAAGTTTTGAAAACAAGTACAAGTTTGATCAAACGATACATAAGTGCATGAAAAACCGTGATGCAAGTCGACGCCGCGACTTCAAAATGATGATCCATATGCATGTCCATGATGATGCTAATTACCTGAAAATACATTGCTTAAAACGGTCAACATAAAGTTGGTGAGAAATCATAGGTTTATAAACAGTTGTTATACGAAACCACAAGTATAATCTGTATGACATAAGTCACGTAAAAATGAAGTACAATAGCCTTAAGCTCATGACCCCGAAACTAGACCAAATGAGATGCCCCTCAAGAGAGTGTTATGCCGACACTCTAAGTATGATAAAATGAAATGCATCCGCTAACGGACGTTGGTATGACCAACACGGATGGAGGCGTCACCCTCAATAGATCTATCCACTCACCCTCGCTTATATATAATTAACGGTCCATGATAATAGGGGACTTGCAATTGGCATATGAGGTAACTTAACCTATTGTACAATGAATTTGATACCTTGGTTCGTATATAAAAATGATTGCAATGTATTCTCCCCCGTGGGATTTGAAAACATTAATAAATGTAAAAACGGGGCTATGAAAACTCACCTCAAGTGATGATGTAAGTACTCGGATTACTTATGAAATGATCGGAACCGAACAATGGAAACACTGGACAATACTAGGCACGAACAACTAGCCGCAACCTAATAATGAATGTATGTATACTACATGAGATTATGAAATGATATGATGCATGAACATGTACATGTTACCTATACCACTCGTACTTTGAAAATATAAGTTGTTGTCGAAATTCAATGTTGGTAACACTTGGTAAAATATGTTCTCAAGTTAGTACGCAAAACTAGTCAAGTAACTTATATTTATATATATATAAAGTGTAGGCACGTGTGTCGACGTTAGGAGAACTTGAAAACCATTATGTTGTCGGGTTAGTGACTTGTGATGACACGGAACTCTATGGTTATGAAAAACGGCCCTTCAAGTTTAGTTGCATGAAAACTATACTTAGTACGAAATATATATACTCTATGTTAAAAACTGTCAAAACAATAAGTATATATCAAGTTTAAAACGTGGCTTTTATTTTCGTTATACGTCCGTTTTCTACGTTCTTTATATCCACACTTTCGTGTAAACAAATACTAACATGTTTTTAGAGACCCGGGTCACCTAGGTTTCGCCAAACGCCCAAAATGACCCAATGAATAATTCCCATCAGCAAACACATTTTCCGGAAAACAATTTTTATCGTTAAACATATAAAAATCATAACTCCTTCGTTATAAGTCCGTTTTTGTCCCCGTTTTCGGCCATAGTTTCGTCTCGGAAAGTATTTTCTAAATATTTGGCCAAAAATTACTCAAAAGTTACTGAGTTCACCACGTTTTCATTTTTAGGACAGTAGGTTATGTACAAGTGTAAAAATCCATTTTCCTAGTTAACAACATGTCCAAAAATCATTCCTACAACAACCAATCATCCCATAACCTACCATACACCTTCTTAGGGTGTCATGGGTTCCTAAACATCATCCACCATGATAATCTAACAAGGATCTACTCATTCTAACATCTAGGGCTCAAAAGTTATAAAAAGTGTAAATGGAGTGGTATAAACTAACACATGCATGTAGATCTTGTATAAAATCAAATGAATATCATGAGAACTTGGTGAAATTATGAAAATGAGTTTTGACAACTTACTTGAAAGATTAGTGAGCTTATGGAGATGAAAACCTATAAAACCTTGGGTTTTTATTTCAAAACCCTAAAAAGGAGTACTAAATGAGCTTGATTATAACTTGAACTTGAAAAATCAATGGATCTTGCTTGGTGTTGTGTTCTTGGCCGTGGGATAGAGCAAGAGGAAGAGAGAGTATGTTTTTTTTTTCTTTTTTTGACAAATGAATTATTACCTTTAGTATGTTAGTTTATAAGTATAAAATAGGTGTAGATATTTTAGGGACAAAAGAGTACAAGTCTTAATGAGAGTTAGTGAATTTTTCAAAAGATGTAAGGGATTGGTATGGGGGGGGGTGATTTGGATGAAAAAGAGGGTTTGGTTGGAAGATTTTGAAGATTTAGATGTATAATGCATGTTATATTGTATATATTTAGTAGTTTTAGTGAATACCGGGTACCGAGTTTGCTAGAAATAAAATTTAACGGTACCAAATAGAATATAACAATGTTGTAAAAATTATAAAATTACATTCCTGATGAGAATCGGGTGTTAAAATAATTGTCGTGTTGAAATATCAAAAACCGACGGAAGTTTAATCGTATACCGGTAAATACGGTAAAATTCTCAAAACACCGGGTAAATTAATAATATAATTTTTATATCATTATAATGAGTATGAAAATGTATTAGGATCATTGTGGGGAGTGTCAGACGTGTTAGTCACATTTAGTGATCGCGTGTTAACGTTTAGTTAAAAATAAACTTACGTAAAGCGTTAAACGTACTAAAAATGTAGATTTGAAAATCCTACGAGTGGAATAGTATGAAAATGTTATTGTGATGATATGTGGACCATTTCTAGTCCGTATGAAGTGTCCCTGCTAATAATGCATGAATTCGCAGCTAAACCAAACCGGTTACGCGAACATGAATACCCGTAAACCCCGTTTACGATGAATTGAATGATATGCATGAATAGTACTTTCCCTCCGGGAATGAATAGTGTCATGTGAATAGTAAATTTTCTAAACGCGTCTCGGAATCTCAAATTGACTCCAAAAATGATGAATAGTAAAATGATGAATAGTGATCGATGAATAGTAAATGATGAATAGTAACGGGTGAATAGTGAAATGTCGAGGTTTGGGAAATGACCTGAAATTGTGGGTTGTGACAACTTGTGAGGTCAAATATTCTTGTGATGCTAGTAAAGAATTGGGGTTACATCAGCAGCTTATGAAGCTGATGCAGTTCCTCATGGGCCTTGATGACTGTTATCAGCCTATAAGGACAACTCTTTTAACCATGGATCCACGCCTTGAGGTAAAAGATGATTATACTACTATTTCTAAAGAAGAATCCTATAGAGGGGTTCTTGAATCTTCTAGTGTTTCTGAATTTAAACTGAATGCTTCTTCTTGTGCTGTTAAAACTTTTAACAATAATAGAAGGGTTTTTAACAATAACAATAATAACACTAGAAGTTCTGTGAATATCTACTAATAGAGGTCCTAATCCTAATCTGAACTATAAAAATTGTGGTAAGATTTGACACACTATTGAGAGATATTATGAACTCATTGGCTTTCCACCTGGTTTTGCTAAGAATAATGATCATGTATGGTGATTTGGTTGAGGATATTTATATGGTTTTAACTCAAGATTATAACAATGGCGATAAGTCTTAAGTCTGCTAGTTAAATAAGTCTCTTTATAGTTTTAAACAAGCCCCAATGCAGTGGAATACGAAGCTTACCAATGCTTGGTTGAGCATGACTTTGTCCAGAGCCAATTTGACTATCCTTTGTATATTAAACAAAGAGGTTTTATGCTTGTTGCATTACTTGTTTATGTGGATGACATAGTTATTACAGGTAATGATGAATCTGAAATTTGTGAGTTTAAAAAAATTTTGAGCTCTAAGTTTATGATAAAAGATTTGGGTGAGTTAAATATTTCCTTGAAATTGAAGTTTTGAGAAATGAAAGGGTATATGCATGTCTCAAAGGAAATATTGTTTAGAACAGTTATATGAGTATGGGTTGTTAGCTGCTAAACTAGTTGATACAACTTTGCTTGAAAATATTGTTTTAAACTTTGTTGAAACAGATAAAGACAAGTTTTTTAAAAAAATTACCAATTATTAGAAGTTGGTTGGTAAAGTGATATATTGACTAAAATTAGACCAGATATTACCTATGTTGTGCATTTTTTGAGTCGGCACTTGCATAGTCCATTACAGTCACACTTAAAAGCTGCTTTAAGAGTCTTGAAATATTTGAAAGGGTCATCTGGTTCTGGTCTGCAATTTCACGAAGAGTCTGACTTAAAGTTAAGGACTTATGCTGATGTACATTGGGCTAAATGTCCTAAAACAAGAAAGTTTGTAACTGGTTTTTGTGTGCTTTTAGGTCAGGCTCTTATTTCATGGAAAAGCAAGAAGCATGCTACTCTGTCAAAAAGCTCTGCTGAGGCTGAGTACAGAAGTCTTGCTTCTGCTACTTGTGAAGTCATATGGTTGGGCAATTTATTGCATAACATGGGCTTAAAAGATTTGTATCCAGTTGAAGCGTTTTGTGATAATACTGCAGGAATTAAAATTGCTGATAATCCTGTATTTCATTAAAAAAACAAAAAAAAAGCATATTGAACTGGATGTACATTTTGTGAGTGAAAAAGTGGTTGCAGGTGTTATAAAAACTATTAAAGTTCATACAGATATGTTGGTTGTAGACATTTTACAAAATGTCTTAGACTTGTTTAACACAATTTGTTTTGCAAGAAGCTAGGATTGCTGGATATGTTTGCAGCAAGGAGTGCTGGTAAAGAGTTAGAAAAGATTCAAGAAAATAAGTTGCAGACTTGAAGTCTTGGCTATAAGCCTGAGGAAGGGTGTTAAAGAGTCATGCTTAAAGCCGTTGAAACTAACTCATATCATTAACATGTATGGTAGATGTGATTATGGTTCAAATGTGTAGGTAATTCTAGAGAGAGGTTAGAGAGAGAAAGTGTAAGAGATGGGAGCCTTTTAGAGAACTTGGTAAATGTTAGATTCAAGTGAAAGGTCCAACCCTCTCCCTTGGTGGGAGAGGGTATTTATAGTTACATAATAAACACCCTCAAAACGGGCTGTGGAGTGAGCTGACAGTGGGTAAAGACCCGACTCAACTCCACGAGAACTACGATACTAAACTACTTCTATACTACTACGATAAATGCTACGAGCTACTTAATGCTAAACAATACTCGGGGTGACCGAATCTTTTCATATGACTATTTATATTCCTAACAATCTCCCCCAAAGAGAGGTCACCC
>LBNU01006536.1:10599-28339 GCA_014162995.1 Artemisia annua | reverse complement strand
CTCCATTATACACCGAGTCCACTTACATTAGGTTTCTCCGTACAAGAAGAATGCCAAATGAAGCCTTTCAACACACTCTTGTTGGTTTCAGATGGTGTAGCACGCCTGTAAGGCGCTGCTTGTTAGTGTTGGGGAAATATCCAACTAACGTAGCCTTTAGTCAGAGGTTGCCATGCAAACTTTCCAAGAACACTTAAGTGTATCAAGAAAAGTGACATGACACCCAATGGGTCTTATGTGAGTAAGCATTGGTTTTTCACCAAATAGTAGCTCATAAGGGAGTTTGTTTGAGGCTTAGTCACCCTTAACTCTGTGGATGTAGCGATTTAACCAAGCAGGGTATTGGATGCTTCAGCCCAAAATGTAGTGGTGTAAGGAGTGAATTCTGCACAAGCATTTTAGTATCTGGCAGCTTCACATGAGTGGTCCTATTCATCCTTCAGCAAACTCCATTTTTGTTGGTGGAATTTCTAGCATTGCTGTACTCTTGTTTTTTCCTTTGTTTCCACATATTAAGCATACTTCTGTTCTTAAACCTCAGTCCATTACTATGACTAATAATCTTGACCTTTGATCCAGCTAGTTTTCAATCCTTCTTATCGAAGTTTTGAATAGCATGCCAGGAGTTTCATCCTTAGGAACGACAGAAAGAACCACCCAGGAAAAACCTGGTACACATCATCGAGTGGATATACAAGACATATTGGAGATAGCTATAATGCTGATTCTTATGGAAGTAGGCCCAAAGGAGATCCACTATTGCAGCATGTGTAATAGGTGTGATGATGATTTCAAGCTTGGCTTTATGCAAGATGCACCTATGTTGTTTTACCAGTTTGTGGCAAGCACCGTGGCAGCAGCGTATGGGTCCGCTTTTTGAGACCCTTGGAACGGTAGGCCTGCTTGACAGAGAGTTGTCCCTTCACAGGAGTTTGGGTTTGAAGGAGGGTTTCTAAAGGTAGCTTAGGCTATGGGGGGACCCGAATCTGCGGGGTGAATTGCGCAGCAGGATTTGGAATTCATCTAAGGGTGTGAGCGTTTTGCAAGTTGTAAGACAGGCAGGAACAACCTTTCTACAGGTGCAGGAGAACTGCCATACATGGGGTCGAATCAATGGGAAGTGACGTTGTGGGTTGCTCTCAGGAAGGCTTTTAAGGAGTATCCTGGACCTCGAGCGGGCAATCGTTGACAGAAGTGCCAGGAGAGGTCAATCAAGCAAAACATTTCAGGTTTAGTAACGAAGAAGCTTTAGGCTGCTGTAGTCACAGGATGTTTGGTGGAGGTACTGAGAGAAAAGAGCCTTGAATTGCCCAAGCTTCTTCTCTAAAAGATACTTATCAAATTCTAAATTGCCAACAACAATTCTCATATAGTACCAGTACATGTAAGCCTTTAGCTAACCTCCAAAAGCTAACGGCATCCTCGTTAGAATACTCTTCAAAATGCTCTTTTTGATGATGTTGTTTTTTTTTTTTTTTTTTTTTTTTTTTTGTTTTTTTGTTTGTTTCTTTTTTTTCTTTTTGTTGTTTTTTTTTTTTTTTTATTTTTTTTTTTTTTTTTTCTTTTTTTTTTTTGTATTTTATGTTTATTGTGGGATTGCGCGCAGAATCCTGTAAGAGAAAATAAGAGATTAGTTTCTCTTGATGACCAGGCCTGGTGCAGGCGTTGGGTCCAGTTTGTGGATCTACTACTTGTAAGTCTTGTACGAACAAAGATGCCATCAATCTACGAATGGACTTACTAGGTAGTTCTCTTTGAATGGGTCCATTTCCACTTATACTGGTTCTCTAGAAGGAGACCTTCTCTTATCCTTTAACAACATAAGGAGTTTGGAGTCTTTGCTGTATTTTTCCAATGGGTCTCTGCTATGGGGTGAATTTGAGGTTGTGGAGAACATACTTCTCTTCTTTGTTTAAATTGGTTTCATCTGTGATATAGGTCTTCTCAAGGTTGAAGAAGATTTGGCAAAGTAATTTCTCTGATTAGCTTGCATGTCACTTGTGGTTTAACTGGCTTGTTTTTGGTCTGTAATGCCAATATTTAACCTTAGGCATGTCAGATTAAACTTTGCCAACAGGTTTACCTGGTTTTCTACCTGTATTAACATTTGGTCTACAGGAATTAATTTGCATGTGCTATTTAACCCTTGATAAGTAGAATTAACTTTTTGTGTTACCAGTATTGATGTTGAACATTGCCTAGGGACTAACTGATTAGCATGATTTAATTCTGTTAGCATTGTTCCAGCCACCAGGTCTAACCACAATGATTACCAGTATTAACCATTTTCTGTTTTCAAATTCATTTTCTTAGCCATTCTTTTTTAGGCGGGATATCCTTCTAGTAAAGTTTGTATAAACCAATAGAAATATTTGTAGGGCAGATTTAGCGCCAATTTAAATTTTTTTACAACATTTAGAGTGAAACCTTGATCTTACAATGGCGTCTCATGGATAGGAATTGTATGACTGGAGGAGAAGAAAAAGCCGTGAGCACAAAAAATTTTCACCCAGAATATGTGAGGTTCGCCGTGAGAGAGGTGGTAGGAAAAAATCCAGTCTTTGGGATGCTATGATGTGATAGCCCGTAGATTTAGATTCTAGAAACTTTGCGATAGAACATCTCAAATCAAAGTGAGACTACATTCGGTGTAGTTAGATTTACTACATGATAAGGAGGCATTAGGATTAACCATTATTTTACACCCGTATTTTTGTTATAATTACATTGCCTTCATTGGTCAAGTAATTTTCCCCAACCCTTTGTGTTGTTCATCTTTGGTACATGATACCATTATGTCAACCCTCCGAGCTATCCTTTGTTTCTCGATCTTGAGCATCTTTAACTCAAAGTGGGAATTTGTTATACACCCCACTAACATGTACCACCCAAATCAGCTTAGCATACTGTATGGCACCCCTTTTGGTGTTATTGCTGACAACTCTGTTACCGTTACTTAATGATTTAGTCATTACAATGGTTGCTAACAGTTAAGTCATATCCTTGTATATATGTTTTGGACGATTGGGACTCATGGGTAAAGTACTAGTGTTAATGGAGTAATGGGAAAGAAAGAACAGTTATTACCCGCATATGTGTAAACATTCTTAAAAGTTTACTCAGTTTTTCATTATCTTAATCCGAGTCATGTAGATTGGTGATTGTAAAGTATATGTAAAGAATTCAAAGTGTAAGGGTGAATGCAACTCCCATATGATGTATTATTTTGGATGGGTAGGCAGAGTTGTATGAAAAAAAAATGAAAATCACGACACATACAAAAATATGAAAAAGGAAATAGAAAACATACGGATACCCATCCGTTTCCTTTATGTTTTCTTTTTAGTTTTTTTTATTCATTTTTAGGTTTAGATTGGTCAGTCTTGACTTAACAAGATTAGGTGCATTGTAATTTGATCATGATAAATAACTTGCCACCATTGAAAATACCCTTTTATTCAACCAAAGTGTTTATCAGGCTATCCCTACACTTCGTTACAACCTTGGAAAGCCCTCTTTGATGTTTATCTAGGGTGTTACGCCTAGTGGAGGAGTAATGATCTCTCCAGCCTATGGTAACTTTTGCTATTGAACAGTAGTGAGTGTTATTTTCCTTTTCATTTATGAGATTTATAATTCTATGGACTTTTGAGAGATAGAGATCCAAACACTATTTGGGACGGTGCTTAGTGTATGATTTCCGTGCTTGTTATGATTAGGGTCTAAATAACTATTTGTTGTAATACTTTAATATTGTGTTAAATGACCCCTAAACTCATATTTTGTTGGAATAAAAGCTCATTTGTTGAAGGCAAGCAAATCCCAAGATGTAACGGTATTTGATGAGACGGGAAAAGTGTTCCTTTTAAGGGGTCATTTAAGCCTATAACTCGATATAAAATGTGTCAAATATTGCCCTAAATCGTTCCTTTTGTATTTTAGGTACTTTTGAGATGAATTCTGCAAAACATGCATTAATTTGACGTTTTTGGAGCATTAAAGTGAAGAAAACGAACAAAGTCTCAGAAGAGATGGTTACTACCGACGGGTCAAAGTCACAACGTGACGCCGTCAGCAAGCATTGACAAAAGAGTGAAAACATTTTTTACAATGACGGCAGAAAGAATTTGGAGATTTTGCACCCTGACGCCGTCAGGTGTTATTGGTGATTAGGCCGTCAGGTTGTATTTAAAGAGGGACGGCCCAGAGGCAAACACAAGGGTGACGGCGTCAGAGAATGGATCTTAGGCCATCCGAGAACCTTATGGCGGCGGCTGACGGCGTCAGACCTATAACCTGACGCCGAGTCAGAAGTGTAAAATCTATTATATGTTTTCTATTTTTCATTCATAGTGTGGAACTTGTGGAACTTTTGCACAAACCCTAGCAATTTTCTGTAACATTTTTAGGTTTTTTTTTTTTTTTTTCTTTTTTTTCTTGGGTTCCAAACCCTTGGAACCTCATGCTAATTTAAAGATAAGTCTTCACTTCAATTCATCAATATGTCTATGTTTGGTTGATTATTCTTTTTGCTTGTCATTTATTAACAGTGTGTGCTAAAAATTTTCTTGTGTATATGCTAGATCTAATGAATCCTAACTATTAATTAGCTTGGTTAATTGATGTGTTGTTGTTTGTTGGGATGATTGTTCGGATCATGTTAGGCTCAGAAAACTGCCAACATCCTTTATAGGACGTGCGTTTGAAACGCTTGGGAAACACTGTAGCCAAGGCATACTAGGTATTAGGTAGTATTACGCTGAGTCACTGTTTACAATCCCTATGGTTGTGCCGTGCATGGCATAGGAGGAGATAAGAGCTCATAGAGTTGGAGAGATATGTATGCCACTCCATGAGTTATTAGGAATACACCCTTCATCCACACAAGTAACATACATATCAATTAACCGGTAAAAGATAGTTAGGGAGTAATGAAGTCTAAGTAAACACAACTTTTCTCCATATTGTTTTCACAACCAAATAGTTTAGTTATTTTATTTTATTTGCAATAGTAGTAATTTTGGGTTAGTTGACTAGCAACTAATTCCGCCCACTCCTTCAAAACCGAGATTTTACTTGCTTTTCATAAAAACATAAAAATACAAAAAGAATCTTCCTTCACCCTTAGACCTATTAAAGTAGTTTTTCTATCCTAACGAACACTATTCCCTGTGAGAGAACGATCAATCCCCCGTACTTACCACTATCCTATACTACATCGGTCAGGTACACTGCCTGGTGGGGTTGTAAGCCTCTTGAGATCCCTTGAGAGGTAAAACCTGTTGTAAGGTCACAAAACCACGCATCTAGAAGAAATGCTCCTTCGGTTTGTTTTGGTGTAACTTGAAGGATAAAGTTAGCCGTGGTGATGGCGAAGACATTATTGTTTTTCTTGAATCATTTACCTGTGTTTAGGGGTTGGATGTCAAGATGTTAACTCCTCTTACATTCTAGTCGAACGTTGTTATCCTTTGGGTGTTTCTTGATCCTGGTGGGATATTGCAAATGAATGTTAGAATAGTAGATGTAAAGGGTCTTACATCTGACTTTTTAAGTGCTATCAGGGTGAATTTGGCGATCCTGATGAGAAACTTAAATCTTACACCATATATGTGGGCAGTGGTTGTGCCCCCTACTCCGACAATGTTATGGCTATGTTTTGCTATGGTGGCTGCGGATTTTTACACTGGGAATTTTTGCCAAGTGAAGCAATTTCCAGTGGGATGTGGTGTGGCCTGTCATGCTTGCAAGGCGGCAAAGAAGGGTTG
The DNA here is from genome assembly GCA_014162995.1 of Artemisia annua. Taxonomy (NCBI): domain Eukaryota; kingdom Viridiplantae; phylum Streptophyta; class Magnoliopsida; order Asterales; family Asteraceae; genus Artemisia; species Artemisia annua. The sequence goes on along the minus strand of LBNU01006536.1, from coordinate 22,571 downwards.
ATGGTTGCAGTTGGTGTAGATTATGTGTATTCCCAATGGCGGGGTTAGGTCCTTACTCCTTCGTATGGGATTGTCCCCCTTGTTGGGCCATCATAATCTGGAAGTAGTATACCAATGCTCCATGCTTTCTCTTTCCTTGTTGACCATGTCGGGTTTTCTCTCATGCTCTCGATTAATGAGAAGCATGAGTATGAGTGTTGGCCTTTGCGTGTAAAAGGGTCTTATTAATGGTACTCATCTTCTCCAATTTTCAAAGCAGGTGCCGCTTGCGCGTATTCTGCTTGCTTTGAAAAGCTGTACTAAGTTATTGTGATTTCCTAAAGGAAGCCCTTACTTGGAAGTGGGCCTGAAGCTATCCTAGGGATCTTCGGTTTGACCACAGGTCAGGCCCTCCCCTTTTTCATGGCCAATTGAACATTGTCTTGCGTTAGTGTTAAGTAGGTTGGAACCTGAAATTGTCAGGTCACAATTAGCTACTTTTTTTAAACTTGTAGACGAATGTTTGTAATCCGTGATGTATCAGGATTGTTTTGTAGAATGTACCAAGTAGGGATGGCAAAAGCACCCGAAACCGACGGGGAAAACCGAAACCCGAACCGGTTAGGTCGGGTTCGGGGGCGGGTTGGCGGGTTTGGATGCGGGTTTGGGTATTGATATAATTTTTTAGCCGGGTACGGGTTCGGGTACGGGTTCGGGTAATACCCGCCCGATTACCCGTACCCGTACCCGTATCCGCTTACCCGAATCTATATCCGCTTTATTAATATCATAATTAACTAGAATATATATACATTATATATAATTTCTTCCATTATATTTTTTTATATACGTATCTCTATTATATAATATATTTTATTCTGTACATGAATTATCCAAATGGGTTAAATCGTTTGATACGATATTCATTTTCTTTAACTTTAAAAAAAATGAATATATGATGATGTTTTCCTTTGTTTTTTCGGTGGATTTTAGTGTGGCTTAATATTAATACCGCCATTTTGTCTATATAATATTCAATTGGGGATAACCGAAACCCGCGGGGAAAACCCGAAAAACCGATGGATTTTATAAACGGGTACCCATCAGGTTTTGGGGCGGGTTTGGGTATTGATTTCATAAATGGGTACGGGTACGGGTTCACTAAAACCCGACCCAAACCCGACCCGTTGCCATCCCTAGTACCAAGCATGTTTAGTCCTAGAGGGTGGTTTACCCTGATTTTATAATGAAATTAACATGTTGTAAATTTATTACTTGTTGTTACCAGGTTTATGTAGGCTTGAGTCTTTAGCTAAGATGTTGTAATCCTGAGCTCTTAATGAAATTAACAATTTAGCCAATTTATTATATGTGTTGTATTCTTATGTTTAGTGATCAATTAACCATGAAGATGTAGCATGGTTGTGTATTGCCTCCTTGTTCAACTAATTTAAGTCTTTGCATACTTAAACAGTTGATGTGTTATTTTAGGTCTATTTTATTGTCGAACTAACCTATAGACTAACACTAACGAGCAATGTAGCTAGTTGGATAAGTACAAGTCGTTCATCAGGAATGATTTACTAATTAACTATCCTAAAGGTATTCTATCTAATTAAATTAAAATAACGCAAGGGGGTTTCAGCCTGAGAGACTAGCATGAGTTTTGTTTTCTAATTCTACTAAAGCAATTAAATAACCAAATAACGCAAAACAAACGAAAGAAATAAATAATTACTAAATCAATATTAAGTAGAACATGCTAGCCAAGTCTATTCCAATTACTCATTCTTAACATGTTTTACTAGTGCAATGATTACTATCTATCCTCGATGGTGATTTACTAATGTAAATAAGGTGGATTCTTCTCCCATTATTTTAGGCTCTAACGAGAGTCAATGTTGTCACCATTAACGAAGCCTGCTTAATGAACTTCAACTACTACTTATAATTTATCTATAATGATCTATTTTACCCAAGGCTGTCAAACTCGCGAGTTTACATGTAAGATCGTACGATCTTACGTGCACACCAGTTAAAATCGTGTAGTATCGTCATAGGATCGCATTTGTGGTGGGATCGTAAGTAAGATTTTAAACTCGCACGTAAAATCTTAAGATCGTGTGCCGATACGAGTTTACCAAAGTTGCTAAATTACACTTACTAGCTCACTACTATGCTTAGGCCCAAAAAATAATAATATTACGTTATCAGTTAATGAGTGTGTAAATACTCATCATTTTTGTCCCATCTGAACTGTAAAAACATTTAAAAACACTCAGAAATGCCTCAAAATACAGAAAATATCCCTGAATTGTGTTTTATATGTTTCAGGTGCACAATGATTGAAAACAGATGAAAAACGAACAAAGTTTGCATAATTGGCAGATTCAGTCCCTCAACTTTCAAAAATTGACAAAATCAGTCACTGAGCATTTGTTTTGGAAGAAAATTCAACAAAGGTCCCTTGCTTGTGTGACTTCAAGACCTTTATAAGAGCAACTTTTTGTTCATCCTTTAAGTCTTTTGCAATTATGGCGGGTAATTTATCATCACCCTCCAAAAATGCGTACTCGCGATGAGGTGGTAAGTCTTTGAGTTCGACCTCAGGAAATTCAGCAGTTTTCTCAACAGACTTGATTTCCTCGTTATGAAGTTTTTGTGGAAGAACAGGAGGAGGAGAGGGATCTTCATTCAACAGTTTTTCAAGGAGAAGTATATCCCTGTCCGGGTCAATCTCTTGGTTATCAATTCCCTCGGGAATCAAATCACTTTTGAGAAAGGCCTCTATTTCCTATAAGATGAAATCACTTCCCTCAAACGGAGTTAGGGAAGGAGAAGAATTAGCAATGATGGTTTGAGAAGAGGGAGTGGGATTGCCACTCAAAGAATTATCGGTGAAACCAAGAATTTCTTGAGAATACTCTTCCGAAGCAATATCGATGACATCGATTCTGTTAATTTCTGCGGAGTCATAATGGGAAGAGTATCTCGAAGTCTGATCAAGATTGAATGTGATGGCTTCATTACCAACACGTAGAGTGATTTCTTCATCAAATACATCGATCAAAGCACGCCCCGTTCTTAGGAATCCCCTCCCTAAAATGAGAGGAAACCTCGGGTCTGCATCGAAATCAACAATCACGAAATCTGCCGGAAAATGGAACTTTCCTACTTTCACAAACACATCCTCAGCAATGCCGAGGGGACGAGATATGGAACGATCTGCAAGCTCGAGAGTCATGCAGGTAGGAGTAAGTGCCGGAAGAGAAAGTTTCTTCCAGACTGAGTGAGGCATCAGGTTGATGCTTGCACCAAGATCGGCCAAGGCAAAGCATTCAACCATTCCCGGGAAAATGCAAGGAATAAGGAATTTCCCGGGATCTCCCAGCTTTTCGGGAAGCTGTTTCAGCAAAACTGCAAAGCAGTTCTCGTTTAATGGAGTTTTTGCCAACTCAAAGAGTTTTTCCTTGTTGTTTAGCAAATTCTTGATTGTTGATGCAAACTTGGGCATCAGAAGAAGAGCATCCACGAAGCTTATATCAAAATGTAATTCTTTAGAAATTTGGAAAATTTTTTCCAGTTGGTGACTAGCTTTTTCGCGGAGTTTTTGATCTTGTAAACGTGATGGATAAGGAAGTGAAGGCTTAGGGTTAGGTTTTTCAACGGGAACAACTGGAGGTTCAAAAATAACTCCAGGTTTGGTTTTGGGTTTCGGGACCGGGACATCTTGAGGGTGGACGTCATCGGTACCTCCGTTATTAGTAGGAAGTACCGTGTCCGTAGTAACCTCAGGTTCACGTTCTGCTACTTTGGGAGGAAGAGAAGAAGAGGTAGTAGGAGCCGTGGGTCCTTTATATGAAACTCCACTTCGGGTGGTGATCGCCTTAACATCGCCCCTCGGGTTAGCTATCATGTTGCTAGGAAGTGTACCTGAGCCCGAGGGTCGATCATTTATAGACTTATTAAGTTCAGAGATTTGGCTGACCAATAACCGATTTGTTTCCTCTTGTGATTTCATAAATTGTTTCAACAACTCATCGGAGGAAGGCTGGGGTTGAACAACATTTTGATTTTGCTTAGGAAAATTTTGAGCACGGTTGTTTTGAAAATTTCCTTGATGTTGGTTGTTATTACCCTGAAAATTGTTTCCCTGATGAAAATTACCCTGATTATGAAAATTCCCTTGGTTACCATGACCTTGATTTCTTTGAAAATTTCCTTGGTTTTGAAAACCCTGATTTTGACCAGAATTGAAATTCCCTTGGTTATTAAAACCTTGGTTCATTCGATTATGGTTCTGATTTTGATGAAAATTTTGGTTCCGGTTTTGAGCATTTTGGTTTTGAGACTGATTAAAACCGGGTGGTCCTAGAAAATTGTTGGAACGATAGCTTAAGAGATTACGGTCCCCCGTGGTTGGTAAGAGTTACCCCCCGCATTGTAGGAACCTTGAGTAGCATATACATTCTCGTGAGCGAAGCCACCGGCGGCTGGGCACTCAGTATTTGGATGTCGACAACCACATGTTTCACAACTGTGACTGACAGCTCTGACTTGATGATTAATGTTTTAATTAGATTGATGCATTCTCAACACAGCAGTGGACAAATCATCCATCTTTTTAGTGAGAGCAGCTATTTCAGAGGAGGCTAAACTGACAGATTTACATGAATCATTCCTCTCAGCTGAGGAATCCTAGAAATTGTGGTGGGCAGTCATGTTTTCAATGAGATCATNGTTTCACAACTGTGACTGACAGCTCTGACTTGATGATTAATGTTTTAATTAGATTGATGCATTCTCAACACAGCAGTGGACAAATCATCCATCTTTTTAGTGAGAGCAGCTATTTCAGAGGAGGCTAAACTGACAGATTTACATGAATCATTCCTCTCAGCTGAGGAATCCTAGAAATTGTGGTGGGCAGTCATGTTTTCAATGAGATCATAGCACTCCTCGGGGGTTCTTTTCATGAAAGTCCCTCCAGCAGCAGCATTGATCGTGTCATGATGACGAAGAGTCAAACCATTATAGAAAGTATCTATGATGGTGACAAGAAGCATGTTGTGATTAAGACATCGATCAATTGCAAGCTTATAGCGTTCCCATGCCTCAAATAAGGACTCATCGGGAAGCTGTCTGAAGTTGCTAATATCATTTCTCAATTTTGTTACCATGGATGGTGGAAAATATTTTGCTAAGAACTTGGTAACCATTTCATCAAAAGTGTGGATCGAATTCTTCGGGATACGATCAAACCAGGCAGTAGCATGATGAGTGAGAGAATATGGAAAGAGGTATATGCGAAGGCCGTCTTCGGTGACACCATTCTGCTTCATACTCTAGGTGACGGTTAAGAATTTATCGAGATGCTTGTTTGCATCGTCATCGGGTAAACCGTGGAACTGACACGAATTCTGGACTTGCTGGATCATGTGGTGCTTTAGTCCAAAGTCCGCGGCTCCAATAGTGAGTGGTGCAATGGGTCCTCCCCTCCCTTGCATGGTGGGTTGACACAACTCCTCCATCGTTCGGAGATCAGGAGCTGGATCACCATTATTGGAACGGGGTGGTGGTGGTGGTGGTGTCTCGTCGTCTGGCATGATAACGGGTTTTGTCTCTTCGACAAAAATATATAATTCAGCTACGCTTCTTCGACGATTACGCCTTGTTTGGGAACGAGTGCGCATGCACTAAAAACAATTACAATTAAAACAAGACCGAGGCAAAACGTCAGTGAACTTAAACCAATAACCACAATATGACTGGCTTCTTTGAAAAAGATACACTGATATGTATTAAATTACATATCATTTATTTACCATTTTAAGACCAAAAAGAACAAAAACTAACCGTATATGCCTAAGATTGTTTGTTTTTGTGTCTATGATTGTGCAGGTAAGAATATTTCAAAAACGGACTCAAATCACATCAAAACAATAAAAAACGAGCACTAGATGAGAAAAGTGTCAAGAACCGGAGCCGAGAATCATTTTTCAAGCCTTGATCTTTATTTGAGCTCAAAATGACTAAACAAGTCCTTGAAGAATCAAAGTTTGTCAACAAAAGTCCTTGGAAAATATTTACACTTATGGTCCCTGGAAAATTAGAAATTGCATAAATGGTCCTTGTGGTATTTCTAAATACTAAGCTGCCAAACCCATTTCATTTAAACATAAACCCAAAAATCCAACTACACAAAACCCACCAAGCCCAATAACCCAACCAGCCCAAGCCATTAACCCATCCCATTTACCCGGTCAACAAGTCAACATAATCAAATTATAATAAAAAAAACCCCACGCGCCAAATTCCACCCCCAATTCACACTTTTACCCAGTTCCATGAACCCTAAATCACAATTACCCACAATTACCCCAATCCCGTCACTTATTACCACAATTAAGGGTACGTTAGTCATTCCCCAACATCCATTGATACCCTCTGACAGAAAGAATGACAAGTGGCAGCTTCTAATTCGTTCCTACACGTCACAAATCCATATGGCATCATTTGATTGGTAGAAATGAGTCACCAGGGATCTAAGAAGAATATTCTAAGAAGATTCCAAGGTCTAGATGGTTCTGAGCTTCCTCCTCACTCAGCTATAAATAGAAACGATTTGTGGCTCATTATGTATGTAGTTTTTAGATAGAGAAACTCTGCCAAATTGTTTACTCATTTTGTTTACTTGAATTTTTCTTTTAAATCTTTTGTAACGATCTAGTTATTTTAATAAAGTTTGATTCAGTTTTCATTGATAAATGTTCTCTTTACATTGAATTCAGTAGATTAATAAGCTTGGTTACTGTGAAAACAAGCTTATCAGAAGCTTATTTTACTTTACATTTAGCTAAGTTCTTTTCAATTCGCTCTCAACATTTAGTATAAAAAAAAATATAAAAAACAGAAAAATATAAAAAAATATAAAAAATGTTTTCAAAAGCTTAATTGTAGAGTTTATAAGTTCTTAATCATTTTAAAAAGCATTTGTGGTTAGTTGTTGTAGATTTGGGTAGCTAATTAGATCATTCTCACAAAAGTCAACTAAAAAGTCAAACTGTGACATATTCCATGGTGTTTGCTGATTGTGAGAGACAGTCCAAGTGAGATTTGGAAGCATTTGGCCTGTCTAAAGACAGGCTAGCATAGTGAACCTCCTCAATTGTGGCTGAGGAGGAAGAACTTTGTAAGTTTGATCATATTTTGATTCCACTCAAAAGCTTATAGTATAAATCTGCTATTGATAGTGTTGTTACTGTTACATTCAGCTTGATTTGATCATGTTTTAGCTTACATGTTTGTATCTGAGCTTGTTTGAGTACCTTTGGAACTTGTAAGTGAAACTGAGTAGTGTACTGTAGTTGATTTTTCATTGATCTGTGATCTGAGATTTGTTCTGTGTTTGTGATTCTGATTGTTCACTCATAATGAGATTTGTTGCTTAAATCATGTAGTTGAAGAATTCACTGAATTTTGAGAGAGTGTTGTAATTTGTCAATTTAGTTAATCTGTGTATATTGGATATAAAAGGATTTAGCTGTTGATTAGTGGAAATCTGAGTTCTACAGTTGATTGTGATAACTTTTGATCATTTGTGTTAGTAGAGACAACCTGAATCCATGTTTCATAGTACTATTGCACCGTTCATTAGAGTTTGAATCTGCAGCTACTGTTCATTCTGCTAATATATGATTCTGTGGAAGATTGTTGTTATTATTTGAGGATCTGTGCTTTATTATGGTCCAGTAATTCAGGGAATTCACTGTGGAAGTGATTATCAATTTGAATCAGTTAGCTATAGTGGTATTGCATAATTAGAGAGTGTTTGGATTAAGAGTATATACTGTGCTTTAGATGTTTCTGTGAGGTATAATTAGTTTAGACAGTTCACTTTAGGCATTTTTAGGATATTTAGTGCATAAAATCAGTAGGTATTTAGATAAAAGTCAAAATTAACTTAATCTCTCATTTTAGCATAGTGAAATGTTTAACTGTTCATATCTGTTGGATCAATTGGTGCTACTTATGTTTGTGTTTGAGAATTTTCATGATTAAACAAGTTTAATAAACATCTAGAAGTAGCTTTAGAGCATTTAAATCCAAATTAGTCAACTGAGTCAGTCTTGAAAAGTTTTGGTTCAAGTGCTTATAAATAAGCACTTGAATAAGCTGTGTTAAGCTTAAATAAGCACTTTTCAGCTTATTTTAGAAAACGTTTTTCTCACAGAATCTTTAGTATAGTATTTTAGATTTTTCATAAAAAAATTAGATTTATTTGAGTTGTTTTGCTATTTCTTTTGAATTTTTCTAGATTTTTAATCATTTTAAATCATTTTCAATTTCCAAATAAATCATAAAAAGACAAAAATATTTTCTGACTTTATTTTTAAAATTCATTTTCAGTTTAATAAGATTTTTAGAAATTAATTTTGTAGAATAAATTTTTCATTTTAAAATTAGTTTGATTTTCTTTTATTAAATAAAAATACAAAAATAGTTTTTAATTCATAAAAAAATAAATAAAAAGTCAAAAAAATATTTTTCTTTTTCTTAAAATTCTTTTTAGTTGTTTTAGATTTTTAGAAAATTGTTTCACATTTTTAGGATAATTTTTAAAGAAAAGTCGCGTTTTATTTTGTACGTTACATTTAAATTTAGCGTTTGAATTTCCGTTTTTAGTTTCTATATCATTGTGCATATATTGTTTGTACTTTGTGAATAATTCAATTGTTTTTATCACTATTTGAATTTCAGTTTCACTATTTTCACTTTTACACCTTTCACAAACACGGTTTATCAAATACGATAAACGAGATTCCATTTAACCTTCGCACGGACACGACCCGGGTAATTTCTTATTCGTTGAGAAATTGCTTGGATATTATACTATATTATTCACGACACATCAAATTTTTGGCGCCGCTGCCGGGGAAGGTTGAAGTGAATTTTGGTTTTCGTTTTTGAAAAAATCTTTGTTTTGAAAAACCTTCCTTGTATATATTTTCTTATATAAAAGTAAAAATCAAGAATATTAAACACTTTTCCTAAAGTGTGTGCAAAATACCAAAAATATAATAAACATCCTCGGTCTTCCGTTGAAGGAGGGCGGTTGTAAACCAAATAAGTTCGAACGCAAAAGAAAAGAGATTGTGAAATTATTCGTTTTCGGATTACTTTAATTCTACAACCAACTCCCTAGTTGTGAGTAGATTTGAAGGAAACGATTTCGGGTGACGAATCGATCACAAAAAAAAAAATAAAAAAATAATANTGCAAAATACCAAAAATATAATAAACATCCTCGGTCTTCCGTTGAAGGAGGGCGGTTGTAAACCAAATAAGTTCGAACGCAAAAGAAAAGAGATTGTGAAATTATTCGTTTTCGGATTACTTTAATTCTACAACCAACTCCCTAGTTGTGAGTAGATTTGAAGGAAACGATTTCGGGTGACGAATCGATCACAAAAAAAAAAATAAAAAAATAATAAAAAAACATAAGAAAAATACAAAAATATTGTGTTTTTAAGTTTTCTTTTATATAAAAACCCAAAAATATTTTTATTTCAATTTTTGTTTAAAAAATTTTAAAAAACCAAAAAGATTTTTTTTTCTCTTTCAAATTTTATTTTCCTTTTTCATTTTTTACTTTGATTGGTTTTAGTGTATGCTTACACGTTCACGGTCGAGATTAATCGTTAACTCTACGACCATACCGACTCAACAATATCGTAGACGTCGTAAAAGAGCTAACTTACCCGAGTTACGTACTCTTGTTGAATCACCCATCACCGAGATGGCCGATCAACGTACGATGCAAGAATTGCTCCAATGTCCCACCGAGGGATATGGAGATGCAATTGTTTTACCACCAATACTTTCCGAAAATTTTGAACTTAAAACCGGTTTGATTCAACTCGTCACATCAAACCAATTTCACGGTTTTGAGAGGGACGATCCTCACGCGCACATTCGATGGTTCAATAAGTTGACCTCGACCATGAAATTTAAGGATGTTCCTCATGATGCTATTAAGTTGATGTTATTCCCGTTTTCACTCGAGGGGGCAGCCCGGATTTGGCTCGAAAAAAACCTCCTCGTTCTATCAATACATGGGAAGAACTCGTCTCAAAATTCGTTAATCATTTCTTTCCTCCGTCTAAAACGACTAATCTTAAGAATGATATAACCAATTTTCAACAACGTTTTGATGAGAACTTTGGTGAGGCATGGGAACGTTTTAAGGATCTTCTTCGAAAATGTCCTCACCACGGTTTCTCCGAATTGCACCAAATCGACACGTTTTATAACGTTTTGACTCAAAGCGATCAAGATTCTTTGAACGCAGCCGCCGGTGGCAATATCTTGAATCGTACGCCAAGGGATATTTTGACGATTATCGAGAACAAATCTAAGGTTCATACTTCTCGTAACAAACCGAATGTTTCGAAAGTGAATTCTTCTACTCCTTCTTCTTCATCGGTCCAATCATCGGAATTGGCCGAACTTACTGATGCTATCCGTTGTATGGTGAAAGAGTTTAAGATTCAGAACCAAAAACCCGAGCCCGTTAAAGCCGTTACTGAAAAATGTGTGATTTGTGGTGGTCCCCATCCATATTATGATTGTCAAGCCACCAATGGCCAAGTTTACAATGCTAATGTAGCCACCGCAAACTACAATCAAAACCAAGGTTTTCGTACTCAAAATAACCAAATGGGTCCACCCGGATTTCCACCCGTGCAAACTCATCAAAACCGTTATCCTCAAAATAACCAAGGTTATCAAAACCAAGGTTACAATCAAAACCGTGGAACCACTTTCAATCAATCTCAAAATTATCAAGCCCCTCCACCACAACAAGTTTATCACCCTCCACCACAACAAGTTCAACCTTCTCCCGAGCTTTCAAATTATATGAAATCTAACGATCTTAACATGCGAGCTATGCAAAATCAAATCAACAACATGAGGGTTGAATTTAAGAAAGAGATCGACACGACCATGACTCGACAGACGAATGAGCTTAAGCAAATGATGAGTAGTTTTCTTCTAATGAATCAACCGTCGACGTCTAGTTCTCTTCCGAGTAATACTATTGCTAACCCGAGGGGTGATTTGAAAGCAATCACAACTCGAAGTGGTGTTTCATACGATGGACCCACGGCTCCGACTACCTCTTCTTCTCTTCCTCCCAAGGTAGTCGACCGTGAACCCGAGGTGACAAAGGATACGGAACTTCCTATTAATAATGGAAATACCGAAAACATCCAACCTCCGGTTGTCCAAATGCCTAAAGAAAAAGATAATGTGTCTAAAGGAAAGGAAAAAGTTACTTTTGAACAAGATGAACCAATTAAAACTAAACTTCCTTATCCTTCGTGTTTAAATGATCAAAAGCACCGTGACTCAATGAACTACCAAAAGGAAAATTTTTATAAAATCTTTCAAGATCTTCGATTTGATTTGAGCCTCGCGGATGCCGTTGTTTTGATGCCAAAATTTGCGTCGATGATAAAAAATTTGTTGAATAATAAAGAGAAATTATTTGAAATGGCAAAAACACCTTTGAACGAAAATTGTTCGGCGGTTCTCCGTATGAAGCTTCTCGAAAATCTTGGATATCCCGGCAAGTTCTTGATTCCGTGTAATTTTCCGGGGATGGTTCAATGCTTCGCTGTAGGACCTTGGATAACAACTTCTTTCACAACTTATTCAAACTTATTCTAGAGAGAGAGTAGAGAGAGAGAGAGAGAGTGGAGACTTCATGTAAAAGATTAAGAACTATGTGTGTGTATTGCAAATGAAGCTCTCCACCTTCAAATGAAGGTTTACATACATAATATAGCACTAGGAATATTAGATTTAGGCTTTTACATGTTTAGCCCTTGAACTTCCTAGTTTCTTCTAACTTGAACATATAACTTTTGAAACGCTTTCTAATGCAACCTATTACATGATTTAAGACTTTAATGACCGACACTTTATAT
>LBNU01006536.1:0-10123 GCA_014162995.1 Artemisia annua | reverse complement strand
AAAGCATTTGGAGAGAAAGACGGACTTTTTCGCATGAAATTTGGAACATTTTCTTTTTGATTTTTTTATACTCCCCCTCAAAGAAAGCATATTGTTTAAACATAAAGTTTAAAATCAATCTTAATGGATTTAGAGGGAGTTTTTTCTTTGAAATACGAGTTATGTACTGAAATGTACACAAGTCATTTTGTTTTTAGGCTAAGTGCTTAAAAAGTTTTGAAACTGTGTTTATAATTAAGCACGTTCCTTTCTTTGAAAAACGAGTTCTTAGTTGAAATACTAAGAAGTCATCAATTAAGCTCGGGTTTCGTACTGAAGTATACGAAAGCCATTGTTAAGAAAATTTAGAGAAACGACATGTTTTAGAAAACATTTAAATGAACTCTCGCTCAAGCATATGTACATATCCGTGTCATTATTGAATGGCATTTCTAGAAACGTACATAATATCGATTATACGAGAGACATGTCGTGAGAAGAATATTTTTGGATTTTTGAAAGTTATATTGTTTTTGTATTTTTGAAATTTTCTATTTTTTATTTTGTTTTTGTTTTTATAAAAGAAATGGAAAATCAAAAATAGAAGATTGAAAGAAAGATTTTATAGAATTTACAGAATTTGAACCCTCTGATGAACTGGGTTCAGAGATAGGTGAAGCACCTGCAAGCAAAGACGAAGAGGTTTCACAAATAACAGTGTTAGAAGTACATGAATCATCACTCTGAGGGAGTTGATTATCAACGGTTGTTATGGTTTCTACTTCTTTATCCTGATGATTTACACTATTACTTGTCTTGGTGCAACTATCAACAATCTTTCCTGTAGGAATCCATCTAAGACCAACTGTTTTAAACACTTTTCCCGTAGGAATCCACCTAAGGTAAGATCTAGGCGTAGTTTTCTTATCAGATGCAGCGGAAGTCTCAGTTTTTGAAAAACTACATCCTGTAGATGTCGACCTAGTAGGTTTCTTATCCTGATTCATGTTCTCAACGGGTGTTGTCTTAGTGGATTGTGTCCTGACACTTGATTTACTTTTCATGAGAAATTGTGCACGACATGCATCATGATTACTTAAAAAAACACATTTTTGACATGTAGGACAGACAAATTCAACATTCTTGTTTAACACAGCAACTTTAACTTTGTCACTACAGTCTTTTGAATTCCTAGTGTTGCATTCTACGTGTGAAGCATTTTCTTTTGCGCAACTACTCTTAGATGCAAGCCAATCCTTAGTTTTTTGTTCAATGTTCCTAGGTAATGGTTTACTACTACTAGCAATGCTTTGAAATCTTGTAGAATTCACCACCTTAGGTTTTTCACCTAGAATTCCGTCCTTTCGATGTTGTGCCTTTTTCCTAGCTTCTTCTAGATGATGATTTTTGACCATGTCATTAGAACCAACCGAATCTTTAACAGTTTTAGAAGTGCAAGGTGAAAGCACATTGTTGTTTCTAGCAAAAACCATTTTTTGTTTTTCAACAATCTTTTCATTTGCTTTTTGTTTGGGCAAGGGCTGTGGAGTGACTGGTTTTGTCAAATCCTTTTTCTCATCGACTTTAGGAGCAAACCGGGAAATTGACATTTTTGGTTTTTCAAATGTGTTTGAAGCATTTGGTTTCTCCGAAGTCGATGGTTTTGCAAACTTAGTATCCACACCCTTTCCTTTTATACTTTCTAACTGAGCCCTCAAAAGATCATTTTGCTCTTGCAACTTCTTGAAATCACGCTCATACGACAATTTGTCATACTTGCATTCTTCCTTTTTCTGATCAAGTTGTTTAAAATATGACACGTTTTCTTTTTCAAGTTTAATAAGAGCATTTTCATATTTTGAAACAATTGCAGAGGTCTCAGCTCGAAGTCTTTCGTCATCTTCAACAGAATATATTTGCACAATGAGAGACATAATATCAGTAGACATCACAGCTTCGAAGAGAGAGTCATTTAACTTTTCCAAAACACTTATTTCCTCAAAATATTCATTTGCCTGCTTTACTAGGGATTTGTGATCCGTAACAAAGTCAGCTGTTTCTTTCAAAAACGCTTGTTCAAAATGAATCACTCTTGCATTCACAGCAGTGAGTTGTGGAGCAATATCACTTTCAAGAATCTTTTTCACTTGTAAATGGACTGTTGAGTTCCAATTTTTCTCATTTGTTTTCGTTTTAGATTCTAAAGTCCTCTGAAGTGTTCCAACTCTGGTTTTGAGATCATCAAGATATCCCCTTGCATCACTTGTGTTAAAAGTGTTGTTTGAAGACATCTGTTCAATATTTGAAAGAGATTTGGAAACAGCTGCAGGTTTTGAAAGCATTTGCTTGAAAGTGAATTTTTTGGAAACAGTTTGTGTTTGTTTTTGAGGGACAAAAGTGATTCCATTGATTTTGTTCCATTTCTCGTAATCAATTGGTTTTAAATTAGGATTCTTTTGTTTCATTTTATGTTGACTCTCCTCCGCAAGTTGTATAGTATCATCAGAATCACGCACATAAGGAGGATCATGTTTCTCATATATCACATTAGCATTATAAATCACATTCTGTTCTTGCTGAGCTTTCTTGAGATTACAAGGTGTTTTGTTCCCTAGAGCCATTTTGTATTTTGTGTGGTAAAACGGATCGGTCTGATTAGAAATCATGTGAATCGTTTGAGCTGATTGACCCTTTTTAACCAACAAATCTTCAAGTTTAGCAATCTTGTGTTCTGACTCTATGATTTCTTCCAAAAGTTTATCTTCTTTCTTTGCAAAGTCTTTTTTCAACTCATCCCGTTCTTTTTCAAGATTGGCATAAGCTGATTTTTGTTTTGAAAGTTGGTTTGTTAAATCAGAAATCTCTTGTTTTAAAGATTTAATTGTTTTCATTGAAGTGACTTCAAGAGTATCATATTTGCATTGCAATTCTCTATCTTTAACAAGTATTTTCTTATAACCAATTTCAAATTCAGACTCGCGTTTTTTATCATTTAGAAAACTTTTTTCTTTGGCCTTGTATCTCTCAAGCTCAGTGGTCAATATCTCATTCGCGGCCTTAACATCGCGATTGACCTTTTTCACTTTTTCAACTTCGATAGTACAATTATTCAATAATGTTTCAAATAAAGCACGTGTTTCCTCATCAGTCTCAGCATGCTGTGAAACTGAGCCTCCATTATGATTCATATCGGGAGTCGTCGAATCAATATTGCTACTATTCGGCGTATCCTGATATGTATCATAAATAGGTGCTTGTGTCTCAGAATGCTGTTCCTCATGAAAAGACATATCAAATATATCATTATTGTTGTCATGATCGAAGTTGTGTACCTCAGAAAGTGCATTGGCATCATAAACAGGAGGTGTCTCAGAATCTGTATCATACTTAGCTTCCTGAAGATTAGCCATAAATATGCAGTTTGCATTCACTTCCTCTCTGTCCTCCATGTCATCCATCAGTGCCATGAAATCATGCTCCTCGGCGTTCAACTGGAATCCTGCCTCTTCCTTTTGTACTAGCATCAATGCTTTCTGCAGAAATTCTGAAGTCTTCCTTTGAGGCTTAGTAGGACAGTTCCTCGCCATATGACCGACACCTTGGCAATTGAAACACTTAATCACATTCTGCTGATTCCCATTCACATTTCCATAATTCCCACCAACTTGTGCTGCAACATTTCCATACTGATTACCCTGATTCCCAACATTACCAAACTGATTACCCTGAATACCAACATTCTGACCCCTCTGATTACCAACAACTTGCCCCATCTGATTCCCGACATACTGACCCATCTGATTCTGCCTATTCTGATTACCCATGTTATAGCCCGGAGCATATCCTTGCTGATTCCCCATACCTCCAACCATTGGCCCGGCATTGCCCATGTTGAAACTCGGTTGCACAATCTGCCTGTTACGAGTGTTCGTTGAAATTCGTTGGTTGTTGTTGGTTGGTGTGGAATAGCGTCCTTGGACTGCTTTTGTCAGAAGAGCAAGTGCTTGTGTCAAAGCATCAGTAGAATCATCACTGTCAGTGAACTCTGGTTCTGGGAAGTATGGATATGGTTGTTGTGGAATGACTTGTTGTTGTTGTTGTGGGTAGAATTGTTGTTGTGGGATTGCAGCAGTTTGTTGTGGAATGTATTGTTGTTGCATGTAGTTGTGAGTGGAAGATGATGATGATGGTTGATATGGTGTGTTTACTGATGAAGGTGATGGTGTATTAGCAATAAGTGCTAGAGGATCATGTTTCTTAGCAAGCATCTCAGCTCTCACTTCATTTGCCTCTGCCTGATTCTGCTTCAAGAAATCGTACAACTGATCATAAGTAACATCATGCAAATTCTTCGTCTGATAAACAATGGTGACGTATCTTCCCCATTCTGGTTGTAGCTCATTCAGAAAGATTGTGTTGTTAGCAATGTTTGTCTGAGTGAGGTTGTGCCTTGACAAATCATTCATGATCTTGCAGAATCTGAGATAATACGACTCAATGGATTCACCAGGAATTGAAGTGAACTTGCGAAGTTCCTTAAGCAATTGTGTTTCCATTTCTTGTTTCCCGATATCCGTTCCATACATAAGCTTCTTAACTCTTTCCCAGACTGCATGAGCACTTTCTTCACTATCCACTGTAGCATAAGTCGATTCTGGTAGACCAAGAACAACAAGGTGAAATGCTTGATCATCAGCAATGATTTGTTGTCGATCTTCTTCAGTGTAGTCAGTCTCATTCTGAAGTCTGTAGAAAGGTGGTACTGGGGGGGTTCCATTCGGATCACCAGGGTCTAGTATTTCTCTTGGTTTGAAAGGACCGTGCAAAACAGAATTAACAAGAAGTGTTCCATTTGTTTTGCTCTTAAGATAGCGTATCATTCTACTAGCCCATTGTGAATAACCACCCTTTGAAAGCATGGGAGGTCGGTTTTCAGCACCGGCGGCATGAATATCTTGTTGAGTTGCCATGATGATTCGATGCAAAGTGAAAAGTCGTGAAAAGTTGTTGTAGGATCTTTAGGATGAACTTAGGTTGTTGATGTAGATTAGGTTTGATTTGTGAAACGTCGTTGGTTGATACGGTTGTTCTTAGTGAGTTTGAGTTTTCCCTCCAAAAAACGAATTAGAAAAAAATTTATCTAAAATTTGAAAAACACTACGAAATGCAATTCTAAGGTTGCACGAAAAAATTGAGTTTCAAAAATTTTGACGCCAAATTTTATCGAAAAAATTTGAATTTAGGCCGAAAAATTTGAATTTTAGGTCAAAATTTTCAACGTTAAACCAAAATTGAAATCTCGCGTAAAAATTGAACGTTTAATCTCCTGCAGAAAATAAATTTTACTCAAATTTTCCCGCCAAAAAACTCTCTAAGATTCTTAGTTGCTGAAAATTGTTGATACTTGCTGAATAAGATGATTCCAAACTCGCTGAGATAATTACCAAACTCGTTAAGCTTCCAAAGTCGCTATGCTCCCAAACTCGCTATCAAAAAGTTCCAATACTCGCTATGTGATTTTCAAACTCGCTAAGCTACAAGTTCCATACTCGCTATCAAAAAAAACTTCAATACTCGCTATCAACAAGTTCAAAACTCGCTATCAAAGATCTTCAAACTCGCTAAGCTACAAGTTCCATACTCGCTATCAAAAAACTTCAAACTCGCTATGATTATTATTTGATACTCGCTAGCAAAAGTTTCAAACTCGCTATATAGCACTTACCATACTCGCTATGATATTTCTTACTCGCTATGCGATAAGAAGTTAAGGCTTACTCGCCACTGGTACACCAAACTCGCTATGAAACCAATAATAGCCCAAACTCGCTATGAAAAGAGTTTACCCAAACTCGCTACCAATAAATTCCCAAACTCGCTATTAAACCCTAAATTTTCAAACTCGCTATTAAACCCTTAAACTCCTTGAGTACGTACTGTTGTGATTTTTAACGAGCCAAACGAGTTGTAAAACACACCTAACGAATCTTAAGCCTTTAAAACACCAAAAACCATTAAACCTAATCAAAACAAGCAAACCAACGACCCAAAAGATGAACCATACGAATCAAAAAACTAACCAAGCTAATCTATAACAACCTAAATCTATCCCTTGGCGATTGATACCACTTGTAAAAGCCTAAATCTAATAGTCCTAGTGCTATATTATGTATGTAAACCTTCATTTGAAGGTGGAGAGCTTCATTTGCAATACACACACATAGTTCTTAATCTTTTACATGAAGTCTCCACTCTCTCTCTCTCTCTACTCTCTCTCTAGAATAAGTTTGAATAAGTTGTGAAAGAAGTTGTTATCCAAGGTCCTACATTCGCCTTAGCCGATTTGGGTGCTAGCATTAACCTTATGCCTAAGTCGATGTGGAAGAAATTATCTCTTCCCGATCCTACTCCCAGATGCATGACCCTCGAGCTCGCCGATCGATCTACGTCTCATCCCATTGGAATTGCCGAGGATGTCATCGTAATGTTGGAAAGTTTCATTTTCCCACCGATTTTGTGATTGTCGATTTTGATCCCGATCCAAGGGTTCCTCTCATTCTCGGTAGAGGTTTCCTAAGGACGGGCCGTGCTTTAATTGATGTTTACGATGAAGAAATTACCTTGCGAAATGGTAACGAAGCCGTCACGTTTAACTTGGATCAAACGTCGAGATACTCCTCTACCGATGATTACATGTCCGTTAACCGAATCGATATTATTGATGAAGTTTCGGAGGAGTAGTCTCAAGAGCTTCTTGGTTTTTCTCATGACGTTTCAAGTGGCAATCCCACTTGTGATTCTTCTTCTACTAATAATTCTTCCTCTTCTCTTCCCGATGATAATTCTCCTTCTCAACCTATTGTTGCCGACTCTTCCCCTTCCTTCACTCCGTTTGAGGGAAGTGATTTCTTGTTGGAAGATGTCAATGCTTTTCTTGCCATCGACACACCGGATGTTGATAATTCTTATTACGATCCGGAGGGAGATATTCTTTTGCTTGAACAACTTTTAAATGTAGATCCTTTTTCTCCTCTCCCTCCGAAGAACATTTGTGTTGAAGAAGTTAAAGAAGTCAAAGAAGCCGAACCGACAAATGAAAAACCTCCCGAGCCTGAGCTTAAAGAATTACCTCCTCATCTTGAGTAAGCTTTCTTAGAAGGAACCGACAAATTTCACGTTATCATTTCTAAATTCCTTCAAGATGAGGAGAAGATCCGTCTTTTAGATGTGCTTAAGAAGCATAAGAGTGCCATCGCTTGGCAAATTTCCGACATCAAGGGCATAGACCCTCGTTTTTGCACTCACAAGATTTTACTTGAAGATAATTACAAACCTTCCGTCCAACAACAACGACGGGTTAACCTAAAAATACATGAAGTCATTAAAAAAGAGGTTATCAAATTACTCGACGCTGGGATGATTTACCCCATTTCTGATAGTCCATGGGTTAGCCCGGTCCATTGTGTTTCGAAGGAAGGTGGTATTACCATTGTGAAAAATGATGATAATGAGTTAATCCCCACACACCGGTTGGAGAGTGTGTATCGATTACCGCAAACTTAACGATGCGAATCGTAAAGACCATTTCCCGCTTCCTTTTATAGATCAAATGCTCGAACGTCTTGCGGAAAAATGAGTTCTATTGTTTTCTTGATGGTTTTTCTGACTATTTTCAAATTCCGATTGATCCCCAGGATTAAGAGAAAACTACTTTTACGTGCCCTTATGGAACGTTTGCTTACCGACGAATGCCATTTGGCTTATGCAATGCTCCTGGAACGTTCCAAAGGTGCATGATGGCCATTTTTCATGATTTGATTGAGAAAACAATGGAGGTCTTTATGGATGATTTTTCGGTATATGGTGATTCTTTTACGTCTTGTCTCTCCCATTTAGAACAAATGCTCCAACGATGTGAACAAACTAATTTGGTTCTAAATTGGGAGAAATGTCACTTTATGGTTAAAGAGGGTATAGTCCTTGGCCATAAGATCTCTAAGGCCGGGATTGAGGTTGATAGGGCCAAAGTCGATGTGATCGCAAAGCTACCTCATCCTACGACCGTCAAGGGAATCCGAAGTTTCCTCGGTCATGCCGGCTTTTACCTACATTTTATTCAAGATTTTTCCAAGATAGCCCGACCTTTGACCCATCTTCTTGAAAAGGATGCTCCGTTTATCTTCTCAAATGAGTGCATTGATGCATTTAATATTCTAAAGAAGAAGTTAACGGAAGCTCCTATCTTAGTTGCCCCCGATTGGGACTTGCCTTTTGAGCTTATGTGCGGTGCTAGCGATTATGCTATCGGGGCGGTCTTGGGGCAACGAAAGAATAAATATTTTCAACCGATACACTATGCAAGTAAAACAATGAATGATGCTCAATCTCATTACACGACTACCGAAAAAGAAATGTTAGCCGTCATATATGCCTTTGAAAAGTTTCGCCCTTACCTTCTTTTGAAGAAGTGCATAGTGTATACGGATCATTCGGCTTTAAAGTACTTAATGAACAAACAAGATGCTAAACCAAGACTTATGCGATGGGTTCTCCTCCATCATGAATTCAATGTTGAAATTCGAGACAAGAAAGGAGCGGAGAACCTAGCCGCCGATCATTTGTCTAGACTCGAAAATCCTCATCAAAGTGTTCTCGAGAAAAAGGATATAAATGAATCATTTCCTCTTGAGTCACTTGGGAGTGTATCACATAGTGATTCTAGTACCCCATGGTTCGCCGATTTTGCGAATTACCATGCGGGGAATTTCATAAGGAAAGGGATGTCGTCCCAACAGAAAAAGAAATTCTTTAAGGATGTTAAGCATTATTATTGGGACGACCCTTACTTGTTTAGAGTTTGTGCGGATCAAGTGATTAGGAGATGTGTTCACGGCAAGGAGGCCGATGAGATTCTTATGGCATGCCACAATGGACCCACGGGGGGACATCATGGTGCCAATTTTACCGCAAAGAAAGTTTTTGATTCCGGCTTCTATTGGCCGACGATTTACCCAGATGCACAAGATTTGGTGAAATCTTGTGACTCGTGCCAGCATCAAGGAAAAATTTCACAACGAGATGAGATGCCTCAAAACGCTATTCAAGTTTGTGAAATCTTTGATGTCTGGGGTATCGATTTTATGGGACCATTCCCGTCTTCGAGAGGGAATAAGTACATACTCGTGGCGGTCTATTACTTGTCTAAATGGGTTGAAGCGAAAGCGCTCCCCACCAATGACGCCCGAGTAGTGGTTAAGTTCTTGAAAAACTTGTTTTCCCGATTTGGTACACCTCGTGCTATCATAAGTGATCGTGGTACTCATTTTTGTAATGATCAATTCGCCAAAGTGATGTCCAAATATGGAGTTACTCATCGTCTTAGTACCACGTATCATCCCGGTCAAGTTGAGGTGTCCAATCGTGGTCTTAAGAGGATTTTAGAAAGAACCGTTGATGGAAATCGTGCTTCTTGGTCCGATAAGTTGGATGATGCATTATGGGCTTTCCGTACGGCTTACAAAACACCAATCGGATGTACTCCATATAAGCTTGTTTACGGAAAGACTTGTCATTTACCCATCGTGTTAGGTCACCATGTTATAGCATAAACAACCAAAGATACTTGTATGAATAAGAAACAAGAATAGAGAAGAAGAAGAATAATAATATGGAAGGAACTCTACTAATGATATGATAGATATGATAGTGTATTATGAGAACCAACAAGCCTTAAGGAAGGCTTACACATTGTATTTATAGGGGAGTCCAAGGGTCTCAAGTTTCATCTCCATACTTTACACTACTAGCCCTTGGACTTCCACTTGTAGTAACATTACATCATAAACTTTCATAACAAAATGATTAAACATAAAACATAATAACTTTTACTAGCAACCTATCATAAACTAATGACCGACACTTGAGTAACGTGAAACGTGTTCCTAACAATCTCCCCCTAAGGGTCGGTCGTCAATGGTGAATGGTTGCTTTGACGTCATCTTCTTTACTCTTGAACTTTGGCAATTGCTGGACGTCATAAAATCGGTTAGATTATACAAAAAAATTCTTTGCTCTTCAATCCTTGTTCCTTGTTGTTGAAGTGATGCATATGATGTAGTAATCTGCCTTTGGTCACTCCTTCGAC
>LBNU01006535.1:8490-20262 GCA_014162995.1 Artemisia annua | reverse complement strand
TTCCTTACTCGCAAGACCAACACAAATCCTTACTCGCAACTGTTTGCATTCCATACTCGCAAGACCAACGAAAAAACCATACTCGCAACAATGTTCTTTCCTTACTCGCAAGACCAAAACAAATCCTTACTCGCAAGACTTTTGTATGATACTCGCAAGGTGCAAGTTTGATACTCGCTAAAATGGTTTGCCAAGTTGATACTCGCAAACAAGTGATAGCTTACTCGCTATTAGTGTGTGATACTCGCAAAGAAGGAACGATACTCGCAAGGAACTAACGATACTCGCAAGAAATCAAATACTTTCTTACTCGCTATTCCCTAATTGCCATACTCGCAAATCCCTCTGCCATACTCGCAAAACCCTAATAAACTATAAAGCTGTTCGAATTTTTTGAGCAAGAACGTGTAGTTTTTGATCCTAAACGAGTATAGATGATTCAAACACACTAAAAGACCTTTAAACGAAATCAAAACAACCTTAAAACAAACGTGCTTATCTTTTTGACCACGAAACCAAACGAACCAAAAACTAGCCAAACAACCCAAAAACCAAACAAAACTAAATCTAACCCAACCTAAATCTATCCCTTGGCGATTGATACCACTTGTAGGAGCCCGTATACAACCTAAATCACGACCTTGTTCATCAAATCTTAGAGAGAGAAAGTGAGATGAAGAGAGAGAGAGATGGGAGGATCACTATGTGTAAAATGAAGAACTTGTATTATTCCACAATGATCAACCAACCTTCCAAGTGAAGGTATACAATATATTTATAGTGCTTACAAGTCTAGGGCTTTTGACTATTACATGTTTCGCCCTTAGACTTTCTAGTGATTGATAAATGAACATATAACTTCCTAAAACACTTTCTAACGCAACCTATTACACGATTCAAGAATATAATGACCGACACTTCATAATATTAAAATACAATGCTAACACATGCAAACCCAATATGTATATAGTTTTCAACTTAACAAAATATATATATTTAGCACTTGGTAACACTTTAGATCATCATAAAAATATAAATTAAACAAGATTAGAAAAGTTTTATGAATCCTTACAAGGATGATGAAGTTAACGTGACTATGGAGGACACAAGGAGACCCAAAATGCTTCCAATTCAACCCAAAACAACTTATATATTACCCAAAACTCTTGTAAATATAACCCTACTAATCTTGATCTTCAAATTTTTGAGAGAAATGTGTTTGTGTGTGTTTGTTTGCTCGGCCAAAAAGAGAAGAAAAGAAGAGATATAAGATTTAGATAAAAAAAAAATGGCTAGTTAAAGTAGAGGTTGGATAATAGATTTGGATTTTAGGGTGTTTCATGGTTAAAAGGGTAAATGATGGACAAAAGGGTTAATCCCATGTGATTATACTTGGGTGGAGGGTGACTAGACCCTCGTGTGGCCGGCTAGGGATCCAGGGGGAGGGAGTATGTAAAATTTTACCCCTCGTTGGTATATCGTGTGTCGATTAAGGCTTAAATGCAACCGTTACGTCCCGGTTTGACGCTTTTGGACACGAATACGTAAAATAAAGTTTTTAGCCACGATTTTATCAGAAAAGTAATAAAATGAGTTTACTGACTCAAAAATATATTTACTTGACTTTTACCATAATTACTGTGGTGTCGGTTCGCGTGCGGCGTTGTTTTTCAGAAAATGTGAGAAAGCTCTCAGTAAATTACGAAACTTGTCAGTAACTATCCGAAATGGATTAATTTGTGTTTACTGACAAAAATAAACTTTTTCAGTATTGACTGTAAGCTACAGTGTGCAGGACAGCTCCCGAAAACATGCAGAAATGTGCAGAAACATGCAGAAGTGTGCAAAAATGCATATAACGTTCAAAGTAAGTATAATAAATGGAAATTTATTATAAAATTAATTTATGAAAAATACCATTTGTCACAGTCTCCCCACCTAATGGGGAAATCCGTCCCGGATTTCAATTCGAGCCATTCGATGAGTTCGAAAAGAGATGAGGGTACTTTCACTTGATTTCGTTTTCACATTCCTACATGAATTCGAGACCTTTCCGAGAAACTATTAAACTCTGATGATCGAGGTGTGAAGTGTTTGCTTTGTAGTACAAAATTTTTGAGGTGACTATTCCTATTTTAGCATGATCCTTCCTGAATTAAACATAGGTGATCAGGCTATGCTTAATTGAGGATTGATGATGCCATGTTCGGTTTAGTCAAGGTAGTATTAGGTTTGAAACAGTATTGGCCATGTCGTTTATAGGCTTGAAATCAAAATAGGAGTACAACCGTACATAAGATGATAGCATAATAGTTTGCAGAATATTC
The DNA here is from genome assembly GCA_014162995.1 of Artemisia annua. Classification (NCBI taxonomy): domain Eukaryota; kingdom Viridiplantae; phylum Streptophyta; class Magnoliopsida; order Asterales; family Asteraceae; genus Artemisia; species Artemisia annua. The sequence continues at coordinate 17,935 of LBNU01006535.1, read as the reverse complement.
CAAATATGGTTTGTACAATAGAGAGCGTAACGGAAGGAAGTCATCACATGCCTTGGCATAAAAGATAGGGAATTAATTAGATGAAGATCCATACAATACGACGTAAAAAGAAAGTCTTTAATAAAGTACAAACACTCGAGGAAATACAACTCAAGAGGGTCTAGGATTAGGTCTTATTATGCGAAGTAGGGGATTCTCTCTTCAAGCATCGTCATTACCCGCAACATCGTTAAGATCCTGGCAAACTCCTTCAATTTTATTCCTCAGTTCTGGGCAATCACTCCTGAAGTGCCCAATCACTCCACACTCAAAGCACGTGACAGTGACCTTTGGATTTATCACGAGAGTAGGAGCTTTGCAACCCTTGGCTCGGTGACCGATCTTCCTGCAGTTCCCGCACTGAATGGGGCAAGGCCCATTGTGATGAAATGGGCACATGTTACACTTGGGTAATGTTCCAGCATAACCTTTCTTTTCACTGGTCCCAGCAGCATAAGCCTTGACCACTTCTTGTCGCTTGTCCACACCATTGTTGTGGTTGTCCTCGGAGTGATCTTCCCACTTTCTCTTGTTGTCAGCACTCCTTTCTGGGACATCCTCCAATTCCTGGTCCATCAACTTGTTGGCTATCTCCATGGTTTCGTGAAGATCTTTAGCCTTTGAGGTAGTCACACTCCCTTTTATTGACTTAGGCAAACCTCCAACATACCTCTCAAGCAACCTTGTCTCAGTTTGAACCATCTCAGGACATAACAACACTAACTCTTGAAACCTCTGGTTGTAAGCAGCCATGTTGTTATTTTGTACCTTCAAGTTCCAAAACTCTACTTCCAACTTCATGACCTCATTGCGTGGGCAATACTTCCTGAGTACCATCTCCTTGAAGTCATCCCACGACATAGCATAAGCAACTTCAATGCCAGCTGACTTCTTGTAGTTGTTCCACCAGGTCAAAGCAGCATCCATAAAAGTGAAAGATGCATACTTAACCCGATCCTCATCACTACAGCCACTGATGTGAAACACCGTCTCTAACTTCTCAATCCATCTGAGTAAACCAATGGCTCCCTCTGTTCCCCTGAATCCTCCATCCATGATCTTCTTGAATTTAGTGTAAGAGCAGCCACAGTTGTTAGGAGGTGGTCTTGAAATTCCAGTGTTGGCGGAAGAATTATTTGCAGCTGCGAGTGCGGCGGCTACACGAGCATCGACAATCTGGTCTAGTGTGGCTTGGTTCACAATAGGTGGGTTTTCTGCATTTCCAGTTGGAGGAGTGGTAGCAGCAGGTCGACCACGTGGGGTCTTGGTTGTCCTTTTCGTAGGAGCCATTTATCTATATCACAAAAGATGATGAGAAATGAGGTTTCAAATAGGAAGGACAATATCACACGAGGGCACGATCATCACAGATAGAATACGCGAGCAAAGTCAACTATGAAAGAAGAAACACAGCCGAATAGGTAATCACACTAGTCAAGGATTTATGGTCGTTACATGGTTGCGGAGTTTAGGCGTTGCCTCTCTGGTGACATGATATAAGTTGGAGGGTTTCTTTACAATAGTAATAAAAGTGTTTCGAAAGAATAAGACGATTGTCCAAACTTGGAGTCGAATAATGAGTTCGCGTAGAATAAGACGAGTGTTAAAACTCGAAATTGAAGAAAATGACTTCATGCGGCATGTGGCGAGTATTCAAAATCGAAGCGGAATGATGAGGTCACGTAGGAAAAGGTATAACTCTGCGAGTATATGCCAATATATAGTGTGTTCATCACAAGTCAGTGTATGTGGGTGTGAACTAGTATGGGAAGGGCGAGACGCTGTGACAGGTATGGTACGTTATATGTAAGTATATAGAAAATACTCATAGTAAATAGTGTAAGTTAAGTATGTATAAGTCACCAAATAGTAAGGTGCAGCACATAGTTATGTTACGTAAAACAGTAAGTAAGGCATCAAAACTTGGCAGGCAGGCATGTGGCGGTCATAGGGTTTCGTTTTTGTAAAAGTAGTTATAGTCTAGGTTTTAAAAATACCCAGTTCTCTATAACCAAGGCTCTGATACCAATCTGTAACACCCCCAAAATCTGGTTTAGCGGAAGCATACATGTTTGGGTGCTACTAAAATGGTATCACAACACAAAGTACAAATAACGGTTTTACCTCAACCGTTTAATAGAAATTTTATATTTTCAAATGTGTTTCGTTTACAGCATTCCAAAATCAATGTGTAAGTATAAGCCCATAAAAGAAATAAAGCGGTCCCAAATATATCAGAGTCATCTATGACCATGCCATGCCCTGTCAATGCCTCCAACAGTAAGCTATCGCTTTAAACCTGAAAATACATGCTAAAGTGTCAACACGAGGTTGGTGAGTTCATAGGTTTATATAAATAGCAATTCAGTATAAAAGAAACGTGAGTTCGATAAAAGCTTGGCGACCATTGTGTCGCGTACAATGTCATAAAATGGGGTTCACTTTCAAGTAAATGCAGTAATGTGGACCACAAGGTTAAACGTTTGCTTGACCGTTACATTCAGTCATGATCACATATGAGCTGACCGATACGTTCGGTCACGTATGTACATAGCAAGTTGGCCAGTTCATTTGCCAGGTTGGCCAGTTCATTTGGCTTAGCCGGTTCATTCGGTTATGCAGGTATAATCGTTTAAAGTACTTGTGTCCGTAAGTAAAGTAGTCACGTGTGTAACAGATAAACACAGAATGCATTTGTGACAACTGGCAAAATAGGGAGCTATTTAAAAACCCGCGTTACTTTAAAACTTAATGACTTTGGAATATTTATAACTCTCTTCGCGATAAGTTGTAAACTTTGAATCGTGATTTTTAAATTCGTGGTTTCTATGGAATTCGTATTGGGATTTTAAATTCATTATGGAATATTGATTCGTTGTGTTTTGGTGTGTAAAACAACAAGTATTCAAAAATACAACAAGTGAGGTCAATGTTATCGTGAGTGACAACAAGACGTGAGAAATACAAGTAAACTTTTTAGGAAAAAGATTACCTCGTAAACTCATGCAATGTGATATTTGTGAGACCGGGAAGTGATTTCCCGGGTCGTACCCCAACGAGGTGTGAATGGAAAGCTTCGCGAAAGATCGAGATTAAAGACTTGTATGTTTGGTTGGAAAGATTTTTTGGTTTTGTAATACGTTAAATTAACGAAAATGGAAAATTTACGAACGAGGATGAAAATAAAATGACCTAAAGGAAACAAAAGGCAATTGGTAAACTAGGGAAATCCTAAAATACTACGGGAATCAAAGATAGGTATCGGGAATCCTAAAACACAATTAAACAAATAAACGTGACGTTTATTCTAAATAAACATCAACGTACAAATAAAAACGTGAAATTATTGCTACGCAAATCCTACGGGCCTAAAAATAATTTTCTAACGCACTAAAAGACAAAAGAAAATTTTGGAAAAAAGAAAATTAATTATTTAATAAAAATCCTAATTATTATGAATTAATTACTTTTTAAACTAAGTTAAATCAAAATAAATATTAAAACTAATTAAATAAATATGAGATTTTTCTGGAAATTAACTTAAGCTAAAACAAATCTAAGAAAAATAAAAAGTTTAGAAAAAGCAGTTTTAATAAGCTGTAAAAAGCTCAAAAGCTAAATTAAGCTTAAAGGGCCATTACTACTATAAAAATAAAAAGTGGAACATGTAACAATGAGAAGTCCCTAGGGCAGTTGGTAATGTGTTGTGNACTACGGGAATCAAAAATAGGTATCGGGAATCCTAAAACACAATTTAAACAAGTAACGTGACGTTTATTCTAAATAAACGTCAACGTACAAATAAAAACGTGAAATTATTGCTACGCAAATCCTACGGGCCTAGAAATAATTTTCTAACGCACTAAAAGACAAAAGAGAATTTTGAAAAAAAAGAAAATTAATTATTTAATAAAAATCCTAATTATTATGAATTAATTACTTTTTAAACTAAATTAAATCAAAATAAATATTAAAACTAATTAAATAAATATGAGATTTTTCTGGAAATTAATTTAAGCTAAAACAAATCTAAGGAAAATAAAAAGTTTGGAAAAAGCTGTTTCAATAAGCTGTAAAAAGCTCAAAAGCTAAATTAAGCTTAAAGGGCCACTACTACTATAAAAATAAAAAGTGGAACATGTAACAATGAGAAGTCCCTAGGGCAGTTGGTTATGTGTTGTGTGTGGTGTGTCTGAGTGTGCAAGAGGTCAGGGGTTCGACCCTAAATTTTTACACAAAATTTATTTCTTTTCTTTTTTTTTTCTTTTGCTTGTTAACTGCTTTCACCAAAGAACACAAACACAAAAAACACCACCCTACTTTTTTTTGGAAAACAGACTATAACAACAAAACCTCTTAATTTCAAACAGATTCAAGAATCAAAAAGGATTTCAAAAATTTGTTTTCTTTACTTTACAACTCACAGGTTCACAAATAAGCCATGAGCTCAATTTAAGCTCTTTAAAACAAAACAGCAACAATATACAACAACAACAAGAACAGGAACAACAAGAAAATTAAATAACAACAACTGGAACAAGAGCATCAAACAGATTCACATCAATAGCAAGAACAATGGTAGCAGCCAAACATGAGCAACATCAATAAGTTCAAATAAACTGAATAAGCTTATACAAGTGGGATGGCAACAACAACAAACAATAATCACAACAAGCAAATAAGCTCCAAGCCTAAGTACTTAAGAAACAACAACAAAGAACAACAACAACTTTGAAATCAATCACACAAGCTCAGTACACATCTGATGTAAAAAGAAAGTAGCAGCAGTCCAAAATAAGCCCAAAGAAGGCTTCTAAAAGCAGTCTTAACAAGCACTCTAGCTAAATCTAAAAGCCTAACCCTAAAGACCACCTAAGGGAGATCCTAAAACAACAAGAATTACAGCAAATAGTCCAGGATTGATCATTTTATGATTAATTGAAACTCATGAGATTCTGGGATGCAGGGCATATTTATGAGCAAACAGTCAACTTCAAAGTTACTTTTTAATGCCCAAATCTATTTCAAAATGGAAATTTCTTTTTGATATGAGCACTCAAGCTACCAAACTCTTCAAAACAGCAAAGATTATTGATTTTCAAAAACAACTAAACCCTACAAAGTGATCCAAAGTTTGTCCCAAATCTGAGTTTGCAATCTTTTTTGACTTTTGAAATTTGACACCATTTTGACTTTGGTGAACTTATATTAGATCCTAGTGACTTATTATTCTATTATAAGCTATAATGACATGATCTTAAGCTAAAATAACAACTTATGAATGGAATTGATGAGCTTACCAACTAAAAATCTTAACAGTGAACAAGATTTTAAGCTAAGATAAGAATTTTGACTTTATGTGAACAAGTACTGGATCTTAAGGCTTAACTAACCTAATGTGACCTAACCTAGTATGTTTAAACTGAAAACTCACACCCAAACAGGATGGGGTTCTTTGCACAGCCCTGAGCCAAACACTCCCTCAACTGGCAGATTGCAAAATTTCAAAGCTAAACACAATTATAGTTTATGAAAACTAAAAATAAACTTGTACTAACATCTAACAAACATAATTAAACACAAATGGGGCACAGATTATGACTAATGAACACAAACAAACTAAATGATAAAATTCATGAACAAATTAGCCTTACAAGAAGTCCAAAGCAAGGATTTAGTATGAACCAGAACTGAGACCAATTTCCTATGCTCCCCTGAGCTCTAAACCAATCCAGCATCCATGCTTTCTTCTACTTCAACACTTGGATCCATCATTTTTATTTTTTTATGATTTTCTTGAATTTTTCCTATTTTCTTTCTTTTTGTAGTTTTTTCTTGGTTCAAGACTTTAAAAGGTTAATGAATGGCTTATAAAAGCTTCTGAGGTTAATTTTAACACAAATGGAAGTAAGTAACAACACTTTTTGCAAATATTAAGAAAATTGAGTGAAAATCTAAATTGCATGAAAACTGAAAACAACTTGAATTAAGTTAAAGAAAATGCATTACAATTAAAAACTAAACATAATTAAAGAAAGTTACAGGTAAATTGGATGCCTTTGAGGCTTACAAAGACCAACTATTTATACTAGAGCTCGAACTAGGGTTCCTTGCTTTGTTGTGCTTCTTTTCTGAGAGAAAATGGTGCAGAAGTCTTCCTTGTGCTTTCTTCATCAAATCCCAACCATTCAATTAGGTTATAAGACATCCTGACCCTCAATTCACTTTTTGGCGGGAAAGCAGTTGTGAGGGGAGTTGGATTGCCAGCGTGGATTGGGGTGGTAGGTAGGGTTTTGTGAAGGTTAGTGGGGTGGGAGAATGTGATGGGATGCTTTTGAGGTGAGGTTGAGTGCTGCAGAAGTTGGTCGAGCATGGTGGTAGTGGTGACTGATGGATAAACGGGGAACGGGGGGACACTGTTTATTGACCGTTTGACTTTAACTTTTATAAAAAGTGTGGGATGTTGGGTTTAGGGTAATGGGCTGGTAAATCTTTGGGCCTGGGGTAGGATTGGGTTTGTTTAGGGTGTGTTGGGTTTAAATGGGATATTGGGTTATAACTAACAAAGGGTCCTTTTGATGTTTAGTAAATCACAAGGACCAAACTTGTATTTTCTGAATTTTTGAAGGGTATTTCCTGCCAATTTCTCAAACTTCATCCAAGGGCCAATTTTGTCATTCCATAATTCCCAAGGTTTATTTTGTCGTTTATTCTCTAAAATGAAACACCCGGGGACCAAAATTGACAATTGTTGAAACTTGAGGGACCAAACTGTAATTTCTTCAAACTTTACAACCAAGGACCAAATTTGACAACTTGTGACTTTCCAAGGACCAAAGTTGCATTTTCCCTCCACAATATTCCACCAGGGGCCATTTCTGCCAATTCTGAAAGTTCAGGGACCAAACTTGCCAAATGTGAAACTTCAGGGACTAAACTTGTAACTTTTTGAAAGCTTTTCACCCAAAGATCATTTTTGATAAATTTTGAATTTTAAGAATTTGGTTTGACATTTCTTTTCAAAATAAGTTTACGGGTTTGGCTCGAGTGATCCCCTCCTAGCCACCCTACACCATACTACTAATATTATTATTATTATTATCATATTTTTTTTTATAAATTACATAAAATCGTCCTTGTGGACCGACTCACACACACACACAAACACAACCTCGCCTGATCTTCATTCTCTCATCTCTCTCTCTCTTTCATCATCACCACCGCCACCTTAAAACACCATCACCGCCGCCACCGCCCCCCTCCTAAACAAACTAACACCACCATCACCACCACCTTGTTCCGATCTATCTTTTGACATAAATCGCGCGCCCTAAAACCTACTTTTACACCACATACGAATCATCACAACCACTTAAACATCACCATTTTTGTTTAATCTTGTTGGGTTTTTAAAGAAATCACGTTTTGAAGCCGTTTGGAAGGTGAGTGGCCACGATATCCTTGTCGTGTGCCTCGATTCGTGCTCCAATCCGTGTGTACACGGGTTGTTATTGTTGGGTTTTAAGTTTTATAAATGGGAAATGAAGTTTTGTTAAAGATTTGATGGTTTGGTATCCGGGTTGGGTCGATTTAGTGTCGATTTGTGGAAGGATTTGATATTGGGATGTTGTTTTGGTGGATTTGAGGCTCGGTTTGAGCATAGCCGAGACCCAAGGGGTCTCGGAGTCGTGTTATTGATGGCTCGTTAGCCATGTCGAGACCCAAGGGTCCCTCGATGCTATTTTGTTGTTGTTGTTGTGTTGCCGAGACCCATGGGGCTCGGTTTGGTTGGTATCGAGCTCGTATGAGCTAGCCGAGACCATGGTGGTCTTGAGTGGGGCCCACGTGGCTTGGGTTGTAGCCGAGACTCAAGTGAGTCTCTCGGCACGAGGTTTTGACTTGGTAAGTCGACCCGNTGTTATTGATGGCTCGTTAGCCATGTCGAGACCCAAGGGTCCCTCGATGCTATTTTGTTGTTGTTGTTGTGTTGCCGAGACCCATGGGGCTCGGTTTGGTTGGTATCGAGCTCGTATGAGCTAGCCGAGACCATGGTGGTCTTGAGTGGGGCCCACGTGGCTTGGCTTGTAGCCGAGACTCAAGTGAGTCTCTCGGCACAAGGTTTTGACTTGGTAAGTCGACCCGAGGTTATACGTGGCTTGATGTTCTTGTTATTATTTATTGTTTTGACGTTATTGTCGTTATAATATTGTTGTTGTTGTTCCATTTGTGGCCGAAAGGAGTAATAAGGAGGTTTGATACGGCAATTAGAATGATAGAGATAGGTTAGTTGGGTACCGTAGTCGGACCCGGAGCTTGTAGTTTGTTTGAGTGGATTGGTTTTGGAATTTGACGGGGATTATCTTGATTATTGTTTGGACATGTGGACTTTAAGCGACGTCGAGGTCACCTTGACTTTTTAGTCAATGGTTGATTTCGACAACCGCCTTAACATTGGATTTGGACAATGGACCGAGAAGTGATAACTCGGACTTGTGACTCACATATTTTATAACTCGAACAAAGTATAAAACTCGTAATAACTTATATATCGATATAAACATTCACTTATATATGTATATTATATATATATATATATATATATATATATATACATATATATATATGGATGTGTATATAATAAATAAGAAATCACGAGAACAAAAATAATAAGGTTAACGATAAATATTAGACTATTAATTTAGTATAATATTGTCGGAGACTTTATTATACTTTTATCGTATAAAGGAAATAATCGAGTTAAAAACGGATTGTTTTACGAATTATAACGAGCGTTTGGAAATAAAACGAGACTTTGCGAGTTATAAGATATTTGAGGGCACTTAAATTCAAGTTCGCCCATTTTATTTTTGTTGACTATTGGTGCTAGTCACGGATATTTAACGACAATATACCAATCTATATAACTATCTAGCTTGTTTAGTCGACGGGCTAAATAAGACTTATATAGTTATATCGAAGGGTTTATTATCGAATATTATATCCTACGACGCCTTAGGTCATGGTAGGAGTTTGAGAATAATAAGTAATAAATATTTTCATGAAGTTTATCAAATTGACGAATTCGATAAGTTTCGGGAATCTATTTAAACCACTTATTAAACTCAAGAACTTATCATGTAGAATTCTATGTGTTATGTGATTTAAGTTTTGGGTATAATCTTGGAAGAATATATTAGGTAAATAAATTATGGAGGCTTATCAAGTCGACAGATTTGATAAACTTCGAAGATTTATTTAAATGATATATTAGACTAATGTTAGACCCGTAGGTTGCTTCTATTATATCTTTTGGTTGTGATTTCTTGATTGAGTGGTGTCGACCCTTCACCCGCATGGATACCAAACACCAAATCAATATGAGAATAACAAGAGAAATGGATTTTTG
>LBNU01006533.1:35883-57586 GCA_014162995.1 Artemisia annua | reverse complement strand
CAATCTTTCGATTACTTATCACAAACGTTTAACACTCTCACTAAACTCGCAAACTCGAGTGACTAAGCAAACACGATTTAAAACTACTCACGACTCTTATTAAAAACTTAAAGCGATAAAGAAATTAAAAGACTTGTAAAACATTAAACGTAATTAAAGTTTAAAACTAAAAACTAAAGACACGAGACTAAAATAAGAAAACGACTCTAAAAAGATTTAAAGAAAATTCGACAGCATAACGTTTAAGATTAAGAAAATAAAAGCCTCACTCGATGAACGATGAGGTGAAAATAAAAGTCTCACTCGACTTGTAACAGAAAATAAAATAAGAAAAGAACTTAAACTAAAAAGAACAAACTCACTACCAAGGATACATGCCAAACTCGCTAGGCCTAAGAGGAAAACCAAACTCGCTAGAGCTAAGTTGGGGACCAAACTCGCTAGAGTTGTTTCCCATACTCGCTAGGGGTTAAGTCCCAAACTCGCTAGGTTTTTAGTCCCCAAACTCGCTAGGTTTTGCAACTCATACTCGCTAGCTTCTTGAAGTCCATACTCGCTAGGGCTAGTGTCCCAAACTCGCTAGACTCCTAAGTCACAAACCAAACTCGCTACCCTAAGCTACATACTCGCTAGGAACCAAAAATGATACTCGCTATATATAAAAAAAAAAACAAACTCGCTATTAAACCCTAAAATCTAAACTCGCTACTAAACCCTAAAATCTAAACATACTGGACTCTTAACGTGACACAAATTTAATAAAAGGTAAATTAGACTTGTAAAAACTTGGTAAATAAAATGTAAAGACACTAAAATAAGCTCAAAAATAAGCAAACAAGCCACGGCTTCTTTTGGAAGCCTAGCTTATTTGTATATCTTTTCACTTGAAACTAAAAACATGCAAAGTTGACAAAGAAAATAATAAAAGCTTGTAGAAAAGATTAAAAGAAAAGCTTGTAAAGATTAAAGGAAAGATTTAAGACACGAAAATAAGCTAAAAATAAGACATCAAAATAAGCTTGCATTAAAGATGAAAATAAAACTTACACTAAAGCATGAAAAATAATCTACACTACACCTAAACTACTCCTAAAACTAACCAACCTTCTAAATGAGGTGGTCATATCTATTTATGGTTCAAGAGCTTGTAATAGTTTTACAATGTTGCACATTTAGCCCTTGAACCTTTACATCTCATGAAAAGAACACTAAAACTTTGTTACAACTATTAAACGTTCTTAAATATAAAACGTAACACTCGGTAACTTGAGGATTTAAGTTGACTCGTATCTCAAAGGTCTTCAAAGATGTAAAAACGTTCACTAGCTCAATTTTGGAAAGCTTCTTATCATGAATATCTTTCAACTTTGATTAAGCGTTTCTTCCATCTTTTTGAGCTTTTAAGAAATAACTTTGTCGACTTGGGCTTTCCTTGAGTAGATTTCATCATTGACTCGGCTTTGTGACACTTTTCCACATCTTGTGTTCGTTTTAGGCTTTTTGGTTGACTTTCATGCAATTTATGCAATATCCTTTCCTGCACGATCACAAACACAAAAACACGATATCTTTGGCGTTTCACGTTAGTTTTTGGTCTATAAATCACTTAAACTAAGGTCAAAAGTATGTGTAAAATAGCACATACCATTAGACTAATCATATTTCTCTTTTTGCTTAGTTGACTGCCATAACTTAGTGTAAACTGCACATCTTGGTTCTTGTTGTTAGTTGCTGAATTTTACTGATCACTTAGCTTTAAATATAGTTATTTTTAATAGGTTTGATCATTAGTTTGGTAATAAATGGGGTAAAACTTAAAAAGTCAATGTAACTGCCATATTAAGGGTTGTTTGGATCTGCTGCCTTTTCAGTGTTCTTGTTGTTTTGTTGTTGTTCTTGCTACACAAATAGATTACCTTAGGTATTTACAAGATAATTTGAGCATCAAATTTGCTGGTTAAACTTAAAAAGTCAAACTTAACTCATAAATTCAAATCTGTCCTTATTTGATGTTTTGTGCATATTTGATCCTTGCATTATGATAGAATTAGGATGCATTTAGGTAAATCAACTCACATAGTAGCTTAAAATATCTTTTAAGGTCAGATTATTGCATTCAAAATTCAATAAAGTCAATTCTGTTTTGCATTTAAAAAGTCAAGAATCTGGTTTATACTTGCTTGAAGTAGATCTGATCTGTGGTACATTTAGGGCATCATATTAGATTCAAATTGCTTAAACTTTGTTTCTAGGTGTAATTTGTAGTGCAAACTCAGTATAAACACAATATCAAACATTTTAAATAACAATTACTTGGTCTAATTTGATCTATAAAACTGTCCCTTTGCCTGTTCTTCATGGGTATGCAAATAGCAGTTTGTGTAGACATCTGATGTGAGCTCAATTTAGGTTTCAATTGCTGCATAAAAATTGGGGCTTTTAGTGTTTTTAGGTATTTTGTAGTATAGGGTTTTAGATTATGCCTTTAGGTTTCTAAAATCTGCTTATTTAGGTGCTTATTTTACTGCTTAAAGTAGGACTTTTGCTCACTATTTCTGCTTTTAAAGTTGAAACTGCTTATGTGCTTAATTGGCTTACTAAGAGCTTATCTGTTTGAATTTAGTTGTTTTGAGCTTATGTAAGTGTGTTGATCTGTTCCTGAGCTTTTTGTGATTATTAGTGCTTATTTGCTTAATATTAGTGCTTATTAGGAACTGCTTATTGCTAGAACTGCTTATTAAGGTCTAGGATTCTGTGACTTTTATTTTTCCTAAGTTTTAAGTATAAAGTTAGAATTACCTGCCAAGTTTCATACTTAATTAAGCTCATTTGCTAGTTTTTTTAATTAAAGTAGATTTTAAATCCTTTTTAATCCTTTTTAATTTTTAATAAATCAGAAAAAGCAAAAATTAATTTCATTTTAGTTTTAAAAATAGTTTTAAGTTTAGTTAGATTTTTCAAAATTAAATTTGCAATTATAAAGTTATTTTTCATATTTATTTGCATTTTAAATCAATAAAAAAATACAAAAATAGTTTTAATTTATTTTTAATTAAATAAAAAGCAAAAAAAAAAAAATTAATTTTTCTAAAAATTTTATTTACATTTAGGACTTTAGAAAGTTTAGTTTTCACCCGTAGCCCTTTTCCTTTAAGATGTTGCTTTAGAAATCTCGGAAATAGCCCGAGATTTACGCATTTTACGTTTTATCTTACGTTTTAAGGTTTGCGTGCTTTGTTTACGTGTTTTATTTGCGTGTTTATTTGTTATCTTATAATTTGTAGTTTAAAAATCCACATATTCACTTTTATTTCACTATTTCATGACACGATTTCACGAATCGTTAACTACGATTCCATTCATCCTTCACACGGACTACGACTCTGGTTATCCGTATTTATTTCGGATCTCCTTGGACTATAAATGATATAATATATATATTGGTTTTTAACAAATCAATTTTTGGCGCCGCTGCCGGGGAAGGTTGAAGTGAATTTTGGTTTTCGTTTTCTAAAAATCGTGTTTTGAAAAACCTTCCTTATTTTATTTTCTTATATAAAAGTAAAAAAAAATCAAAAATATTAAACACTTTTCCTAAAGTGTTTGCAAAATACCAAAAATAAAATAACATCCTCACTTTGTTGAAAGTGTTGTAAACCAAATAAGTTCCGTAACAACAAAAGAAATCGTGAAATTAGTCATTATCGGATTACTTTAATTCTACAACTAAATAACCGAGGTAAAGGTAGGCTTTGACATTAAATTGCAAGCCGAAGAGAGCGGGTTTTTAAGTAGCCTTTGTGCACACCTTTGCCCTCCCGCCTCGCTGCGCGTAGTTTTAAAGGAAACGATTTCGGTTAATGAATCGGTTACAAAAATATTGTGATATAAAAAAAATTGTGATTTTCAAGGTTTCTTATATATAAAAAAAGAAAAATATTTTCTTTTCAAAATTTATTTTTCTTTTTAACCTTTTAGACTTTTTATTTCTTTTTGGTGTATGAACACCCATTCTTCGTCTAACGACCTTCTTTCACCACTTTCTGATCCCGAAAGGGTTATACGACACACAAATCGTGTTCATTTCCCAACCGTTGAGGAAATGAACCAAAACGATCAACAAATGGGACCCCCCGCCGATGGGTGGTGCTCAACAAAACGGGGTTCCTCCGGTGGGACCCCAACCATTTTATGATCTTCGTCCGATGGAGGAACAACTCCAATCACCTTTCCATGGTGTTAGGAGAGCCATCGTGATACCCGATATTCAAGTTAATCAATTTGAAATCAATCACGGGTTACTCAATCTTATCACGGGTATTTCTTTCCACGGTTTTGAACATGAAGATCCGTATGTTCACATTAGGAATTTCACCGACATCGCTGAAACAATAAAGATTAATCAAGTTCCTTATGATATGGTTAAGATGAAATTGTTTCCCTTTTCCCTCAAAGGAGCGGCCCAGACTTGGCTAGAAAAGGAACCCCCGAATTCGATTCACACTTGGGGTGATCTAGCTAACAAGTTCATAAATCATTTCTATCCTCCTTCTAAAACGTCTAATCTCCGAACTCAAATTTTTCGATTCCAACAAGCTTTCGATGAATCGTTCAGCCAAGCTTGGGATAGATTCAAGGACTTGTTAGAAAAATGTCCTAATCACGGGTTTTCACCCTTGCATCAGATTGATACTTTTTACAATGGGTTAAATCACGCTGATCAAGACTCTCTCAATTCTGCTGCAGGTGAAAATTTGTTGTCTAGAAATACTCAAGAAGCTTTCACTATCATTGAAAATAAAGCGAAAGTGAGAAGTTCTAGATGCAAAACCCAAGTTTCAAGTGCTAGTAAATCTAATGATGAAGTGTTGAATGCTCTTATGACTCTTACTAAACAAATTGGTTTACTCGTCAAAGATAAAGAAAAACTTTCTCAGACTGTCAATGTAGTGAATCAAAGTTGTGAAACGTGTGGTGGTCCACACCCGTATTATGAGTGTCGGGCAACCGGTGCCTTTGCTCACGAGAATGTGTATGCTGCAAACAGGGCAGTAACGGTTATCAACCCCAAGGAGATCGAAATCTTCTCAACTACCGTTCCAACAATTATCTTGAACCACCTGGTTTTAATAACCAAAATCCAAATCAAAATGTGCAAAATCGTAATAATCAAGTCAATCAAAACCAAAATCGAGCTAATCATGGTTTTCAAAATCAAAATCAATGGTTTAATCAAAATCGGGGTTTTCAAAACCAAGGGAATTACAACCAAGGCCCGAATCAAGGAAATTTTCAAAATGCTAATATGGAAATGTTAATCATGAGAATCAAAAAAATTCAAAATCAAGGTTTCAATAACAACAACCGTGGCAAAATTTTAATCAAAATCAAAACCAAGGATTTGTTCAAAATCAATCGCCCACGGATGAGTTGTTGAAACAACTACTTCTTCAAAGTCAAAATCAACAAGTTTTCAATAAAAACCAAGAAGAAACAACTAGGATGTTGATTAAGGAAATGACCGAACTTAAGAAGTCTTTAAATGATCGACCCTCAGGCTCAGGTACCTCTTCTCTCCCTAGCAACACGATCGCTAACCCGAGGCGCGATGTTAAGGCGATCACAACCCGTAGTGGTGTTTCATATAAAGGACCCATGGCTCCGACTACCTTGTCTTCTTCTCTTCCTCCCAAGGTAATCGACCGTTGTAACACCCCCAAAATTCGGGTCTAGCGGAAGTATACCTGCATTGGGGTGTTACTATATTGGTATCACAACACAAGGAACAAAGAATGGTTTTTATTTCATTTATATAGAATAAAAGCTGTTATGTAAAGCACATAGTTTACATGATATAAAAATAGTGCAGAAATAGGCCCATAAAATAATTAGAGTGGCCCCAATTACTTTATCAGATTCGCCTATGACCATACCCCTTTCCAAGCGCCTTCCAATAGTGAGCTATCGCCTTATACCTGAGAATACATGCTAAAAGTCAGCTTACGCTGGTGAGTTCATAAGTTTAAGTTATAAAGCAGTTGTGGACCTGGAGAGTGTTTTGCTAAGTGGGACTAGAGGCAGATATAGTTTTCACATAATTCACACCATGGGCCGCCCTTCAAGAGGGTCCCATATTATAATTCACATCATTTCCATATCATTTGCTATTAATTGGCCGTTGTGAGTGAGCCCCTCAGGGTCACTAGCCAGGCAACAGTTATAGTAAGGAACCACCCATTACTACCCTGGTCTAGGCTGGAAGTAGATATCCATACTTAGCTAGGCAATAGTTATGGCAAGGGATTGCTACCCTAGTCTAAGGCAATATCTTTTGTTCATCTAACCTCAAATAGTCAGCACATAAGCAAATCAAAAGTAGTTGCAGGTCAAGAAAATAGTTTGAGCTAGAGAGCTCACATATTTATCAGGTAAACACATAATGCCTTCGGATAGCCAATTCAAGTATATCAGTCAATCAATCAATCAGTCAATCAGATCTTAATCAAACAGTCCAAGTATTCAGATAAACAATCATTGAGTTTAGTTAAAAGGAGCATGTATTCTCCCCCAAAAATAGTTATGAAAACTGTTTAAAAAGTAGGAGGCTATGAACCAACCTTAGCCACAGTAATGCAAGAATCACAACTGACACGACTGGCATCTAGTTAGCTTCCAAGAGCATCCAGAAGATGGTACATCAGTATAGGTACGGCGGAGTCTTATATGGTAACCCTTCTTATCCATCTAGTCCGAAGGCGTATAGATTTCCGTAAGCTGCTACTCCCAAGTAATACCCATTCTTAAATCTCCAAATCTCTCTTTATCAATTGTTATTGTTTGTGTTTGTGTTTGTGTTTTGTGTTTGCGTTTGGTATCATTGTGTGTAGTGAGAACATGATGCAGACTCAGTGAACTCACGCCAAAGGATAATCAAGCGAAATTGATGAGAAGTGAGATAAAACTCAAGAGTGCACACGCCAAGAGATGAACAACATACGACCTTAGTCAAGAAGCGAGACAAAACTTAATACTAGGCGACCAGGTCAAACTATGTAATTCATCCAAAGCAATCACACTTAAATGGGTACTAAGTCAATCTTACGGTCGCCATTCAAAAAAAAAGTCAATCTTATGGTCAAAGTAAACCTCGAGTAACCAAAAGTGTAACAAGGGAATTGTACGAATTATTGGGTACTTATCGTATTTGTTAACACGATAGGTTCAACAATTCCTTCAATACGCTTGTTAATCCAAAGTTAACTCATACCTAGTAAGGAGACGGTAGGTCGTAGGATGAGTCATCTATTAATATATCCCCCGACACATTTTTTGCATACTAATTGAATTTAGCAACTCAATTAGTCCGTTAATTGTGTCGGATGGTTATATTAATGTTAACCGATCCGTAACTTGACATCAATATAACCTAAACCTCAAGCTTCCTACAAAGGTATATCTTGATAAACATGCCCTCGAAACGTTTAATAACTCGTCAGTGTCAAATTAAATTCTATTTCCTTTATTATTTCCATAAAATGTTAAATAACGTTGTTTTAGTTATTTAACATTTTATTTCTAATTTAGAAATATTAATTAGCGTTTTAACGTCTCTTAATATTCCTTATTAATTAGAAAACATTATATAACTTCTCATCGTCATTTAATAGTTATAGATAACTTATGAATATTAAGTAACGATGTTTAGTCATTAGTTAATATTTTAAAGCTACTAATTTAGCATATAAAAATGTCATGTAACATTCAGGTATAGTTTATATTTTCTCAAATTATTTCACGTTTCGAGTTACTTTTATCACAAGTCAACTAGTCTATCTAAATAGTTCAAAGTCTCTTTTGGCTTGTCGAGACTGCACGAGAATACAAAGTCTTGGCGAGCCTCGACTTGGCTCAAGTCATCACAAAAGTGTCGATAAGTCCCTATAACCTATAAGTTATCTCAATTCAACAACTTCCACAATAACGGCCGTCTACGGCGCGTTAACTCTTCCTACTCCTCGTCAAGTACTAATCCACAACAACGACCTCAAGATTATCAACACTTTGCCGAGACCCTAGTGGTCTCGGCTTTTATCCCTTCTGCACCAATCAACAACAACATCAGCAACTATCCCAACAAGAACAACAACAAGCACATTATGGACAACAACAACAGGAAAGAGCAACATCAAGAACCAACATCAGGAACATCAACAACAAGAACAAGCAACATCAGGAACCAATCACCAGGAACCCAAATCCACATCCGAATACTCCTAATCCACATCTACCTTTTGGCTTCAAATCCACAACCAAATCCCTTTCTAGCTAATCCTAAACCTAAACCCACATCTGAATCCGAATATCAACTGTAACAACATGAAAACCAATATATGCCGTGAGTCTAATGCTGACGGCATCACTCTTGTACACAACCGAAGAACACAAACACAAAATCAATGATACCAAACAACCTTTAATCTTGTTTTGAGTATTATTGTTTGTTATTATTACAAGGCCTTCTAAACCCGTGGGTTTTGTGTAGCCTCTCGTAATTTTCCCATATAATTAGTAAATATCAATATTGAATAAAAGGATATTAGGTTATTTAAATACCATTTTTACGTTATTTAAATACCAATTTTACGTTATTTAAATACCATTTTGTTATTATTACAAGGCCTTATTAACCCTTTGCGTCCCTATAAATACCCACACATCCCATTCACTCTTCTTTACCACACATATTCTGGTCCTAGTAGAAGTACTTGAGCCCTAGTAGCCTTAGAAGTCGAGTAGCAAAGCCCTAAGTCCTTGTCGAAATTGTTTTTGACCTAGAAAACCCTAATAACTCACGTTAAACCCTCCATTTGTCAAGTAATCTTAATTTTTGATTCTACTAGCTTTATTACAGTACTAGATTAGTATTAGGATGCCTTAGAACCTTTGCCTAAGCCTTGATCATTTTCCTTTAGGACTTTTCATTTTAAAACCCTAATTATGGACTAGTTGCTAATTATATACTATAAGCCCTTACCATAAGCTATAAGCTAGTTTAGGCAGCTTAGTTAAGCTAATATTAGTTAACCATAAGCTAGGAAACCTTTTTGTTTCATAAAAATATAGTTTGCATGGAATTAGGACTAGTTTTGCAAAGTTTTCCATGCATAGGGGTATGTATGGTAACTTTCTGAAAATATTAAGTCTAGGGACTATTTTTGACATTTCTTAGAAGTATTAAGTATAAGTACCCTTTTTGCAAAGTTATATAACCTTAGGATAAAAAGTAAAATAGTTATAAACTTATAAGGACTAGTTTTGCAAATGTTATAAAGTTAAGGGTATAATGTAACACCCCCATTTTCACGTTTCGCAGCGGATTTAGGGTGGGGTATTACTTCATGGAATCACAGTTACAGTAATAGAAAACGACTCGAAAAGAGACGTTTTTTATAAATAAGTTATCATTCATTTAAAATATCAGAGTTTTATTAAGATGAGGTCCCGTGAATCTAAGTGTGAAATAGTGTTTGAATGATAACAAAGTTGAAAGTCCTCCGAGTTCAGTGCCGCTTCCTGCCAAAGTTCCGTAACGGCTATATACCTAGGATATATGCTTAAAAATTCAACACTAGGTGTTGAGTGAGAGTCATAGGTTTAAGTAGTAGTAGTAGTAGTAGTGTGAATACAAGTTTTAGTAGAGCATGGGCTACGTTGTTATACACCCATGTAGAGTGGTACAAACCGTATTTAAACAGTTGTATCTGTCAGTATTGTATGATCAGTACAATACTGAAGACAGGGGTGTTATTGCACTAAGCTCATGAACCACACCTTAACAATCCGGGTCATGTGGGCTGCAGACCTAACATGAGGGGATGGGAAGGATAACTTGCCAAAGTTAATCCTTCAGTGGATTCAAATATAGTACTTATTGGTACCATCCAGAAAGATGTTAATACCAACGGGAGTTGTCAAACTCCAATAGATCTATCAACTATATTCGCTTTCGCGTGGGTAAAATATCCCAAACGATTAGATTCATGAATTTTAGTTATGTAGTGGTGGCAGATAGTTTACTCGTGCAATAACCAAAGAAAAATACATGTATTCGATTTAAAGTAAAGCAAGTAGCACGTATCCCCCTCACAGAGTTTTTAAAGCATTTATAAAGCATTTTAAAAAGTGTGAGGCTATGAAAACTCACCTGGGCTTAGGGAGATGTGATTGATGTTATAAGTGACTCGAAGACTAGACTGCCTACTCACGTATCCCGGGGTTTGTTGGTGTGGATGTATGTCAAGCTTTAGTTATCTTGTTTTAAGTTTTCTCAAGTAATTATTCTTAGGGTATTTAGTGTTAGTTATAACATAACACCGTTCAGGCCATCACAATCTAGAATTATATAAGACTCCTCACATGAAGCTCCTTAGTATTGTATTATGTTATCAACATAATACCGTCCGGGCCATCATAATTCAGAAGTATATAACCCTCACATGAAGTTCCCTAGTATTATGTCACGTTGTTAAGTATTTTAGATTATAACATAACACCGTTCGGGCCATCACAATTCAGAAGTATAAGACTCCTCACATGAAGCTCCCTACTATTGTATTATGTGGCCAACATAATACCGTTCGGGCCATCATAATTCAGAAGTTAATACTCCTCACATGAAGTTCCCTACTATTGTGTCATGTTATTAAGTACTAGTTTTTAATATAATGTATCACTGTTCGGGCCATTATAACTCAGAAGTATATGCAATAATCGTTTGAGGAGCCAGGGCACTTTAAATCGTAAACCCAACAAACTCGTCAAAACGAAATATCCACATGATACTCCTCGCATGAAGCTCCCTACTATTGTGACATATTACATAAAAAAGATAGCACTTTTACTTATTAAGTAAATATTTCATTTTATACCCTTATAGTTTGTATATTTACAAAATCTACCCTAGACTTATAAACTTATAACATTTAAGCATTTAAGTTCCTAGACTTTACACAATTAGCCCCTATACTTCTATATTTTGAGATAATGGCAGAAATGACCATTAAACTTATAAGTTTTCAGAATTTACCATTTATACTCTTAACTTTCTAATATTTGCAAAACTAGTCCTTATATGTTTATAACATATTTTACTTCCTATCCTAAGGTTTTAAAACTTTGCAAAAAGGGTCCTTATACTTATAACTTCTAAGAAATGTCAAAAATAGTCCCTGAACTTAATATTTTTAGAAAGTTACCATATATACCCCTATGCATGAAAACTATTGCAAAACTAGGCCTTTTTCCATGCAAATTGTATTTTAATGAATTAACTAAGTTTTCTAGCTTATGTTTAACTAATATATACTTAACTAAGTCTCCTAAATTAGATTATATCACATAATGATGCAATTTAGCACATAAACACATAATTATCTATAATTAGGGTTTTAAAATGAAAAGTCCTAAATGAAAATGATCAAGGCTCTATCCTAGGTTTCTAAAGGTTCTAAGGCATCCTATATCTATCCTAGGTCAGTACTAAGGCTATTAGGATCAAGGTTGAGGCTTACCTAGGTCAAATTAGTGTTAACATGGGCATAACTAGGTTTTAGGGTTTTCTCGACTAGTTTCTACTTCGACAAGGGTTCTAGGCCTAAGGTTCTCGACTTCTAAGACTACTAGGGACCTTATACTACTGTTAGGGATAGAAGGTTTGAGGTGGAGAAGTGGGGAGGGATGGTTTGAAATGAAAGGGTGTTAAGGGGTATTTATAGGGCTCGATAGCCCTCTAGGTTAAGTATACTTGGAGTGGTGACCAAGTAAAGTGAAGAGGTGGTCAAAGGCGGTGGAGGGGTGTCTAAGGAAGCTAAGGGGAAGGGTAGAGGCGGTGTAAAGGCGGTTTGGGGTGTTTGTGGCCTAGATTTAGCCGTATAGGCGGTTTAGGACAAGTAGGTTATGCAACTACTTGTAAGGTGTTATGGTGGTGTGTGCTTGGTAGTGAAAAGGGTGAGGGCAAGCTGCTAGGGTGGTTGTTTGAGGTGCTAGAGGTGCTTATGTTAGTTTTATACTAGTTTTGGTTTAGTTATGTTTAGTTATAACCTAGTTTTGCCTAGAGAGAGTTTAGGGTTTTGCCTAGGGTTTAGTGCCTAAGCTAGAGTCCTATAAGTGTCTAATGACTAATCCTAAGTCCTAAGAGGGTTATACTAAGTGGTGGTGGCTTATGGTAAAGATTTGGGATAGTTTAACCTAGTTTTCGGGAAGTTATAACCTAGTTATGGTTTTGTGCCTAAGGGACTTGTACCTAAGTTCTATGGGGTTGTACTAAGGTCTAAGGGTGCTAAGGTATCCTATTGTTCCTAAGGTAACTCATACATAAGCCTTGAACACTTTCATACTAGTTCAGATAAGCAATTAGGGTTTTAAAGATAACCGTAAACACATAGGTGCAATTAGGGTTTATTTAGGGTTTATTGTAATACTGTGATAAGTTTAGTGTGTTAGATTGATAGATTACTTATTGTGGTGTTGTTGTGATCTTATGCTTGACATACCAGGGGTTTATAGGATGTGAGTGTTGAGTTATTTGGCTTGTGTGGATACGTAAGCAGGTCTAGTGAGTCATGCAAGTAGTGAATGCGTATAAAAAGCAAAAATTTACCTGTGAAATACCTACTATAGGTATTTGTAATGGGAATGATAATGATGAGATTTTGTGGGTTGTTACATATAAATGGTAAATTTTGAAAACATATAAGTAATTTTTGCCATTTTCCTAAAATATATAAGTATAAGGACTAATTGTGTAAAGATTAGATAGTTAAAAGTATAAATGATATAAGTTTATAAGTTTAGGGTAGATTTTGTAAATATATAAACTATAAGGGTATAAAGTGAAGTATTTTCATATAAAACTAAAAACTATTTTTTACTTAACAACATAACACAATAGTAGGGAGCTTCATGTGAGGGGTTTCATTTGGGTATTCGTTTTGACGAGTTTGCTAGGTTTACGATTTAAAGTGCCCTGGCTCCTCAAATGTTTACTACATGACCTCTGGATTATGATGGCCTGAACGGTGTTATGTTATATCTATAACCTAAATACTTAACAACATGACACAATACTAGGGAGCTTCATGTGAGGATTATATACTTCTGAATTATGATGGCCCAAACGGTATTATGTTTAATAACGTAATGCATATACTAGGGAGCTTTATGTGAGGAGTATGTAATTCTAAATTATGATGGCCCGAACGGTGTTATGTTATATCTAAACATTAGAAACCCTAAGAATGATTACTTGAGAAACATAAACAAGATAACTAAAGCTTGACATACACCCAGACCTATAACAAACCCCAGGAAACGTGAGTAAGCGGTCTAATCTCCGAGTCACTTTTACATCAATAAGATTTCCCTAAGCCCAGGTGAGTTTTCGTAGCCTCACACTCTTTTTCTGTAATTTCATGGCCTCACTCTTTCTAAATGCTTTACAAACCCTGTGAGGAGGATACATGCTTACTTTTTCTCTTTAAATCGAATACAAGTCTTTTTCTTTGGTTATTGCACGAGTAAACTACTTGCCACCACTACACAACTAAATGCATGAATCTAATCACTTGCGAGTGAACGCGAATATAATTGATAGATCTATTGGAGTTTGACAACTCCCGTTAGATTGCCTCTCTCTGGGGGAACAAATAAGTATCATATTTGAACCTTCTGAAGGATTAACTTTGGCAAGTTATCCTTCCCGTCCCATCATGGTTTGGTCTGCAGACCCCATGATCTGGACTGTTAACGTGTGTTTCATGAGCTTAGTGCAATAATCCACTCTTGATAATTGTACATGCATTGCAATTATCACAAACACTATATTTTCCTTGAAGGGTGTAACAACTGAACCCTGTGGAACTTGTATTCACTATCACTTAAACCTATGACTCTCACTCAACACCTAGTGTTGACTTTTAAGCATGTATCCTAGGTATATGGCTGCTACGGAACTATGACATGGAGCGGCACTGAACTTGGAGCACTTTCAACCCTGTTATCATTCAAATACTATTTCACACTTTGATTTACGGGACCTCTTCTTAAAGAAAACTCTGATATTTTAATGAATGATAACATATTTATAAAAACGTCTCTTTTCGAGTCGTTTTCTATTATTGTGACTGTGATTCCATCAAGTAATACCCCAACCCTAAATCCGCTGCGATCCATGAAAATGGGGGTGTTACAGGTATGATAAAGATGTTGAGGGTGCACAAGCATTCAAAGTCCTCTAATACTTCAAAAGGTAGTTTCTTCCCGCAAGATGGGCAACAATATTCTTTATCTTGAACCGTTGTGTAACGAGAAAAGAAACAAGAATGGATAGGGGCACAACAACTTTATACCAAATCATGTATGGTATAATAATGCAATGTCACTTTGACTTTGCTAAGTTGTTACGGGCAGATGTGGTTGATCATGTCAACAAAGCTGAGAAGAAGAAGAATGTATGCATTCCATTTGTCCGATACTTCAAATTGATGATTGTACAATTTATGAGGCAACATCCGAACATCACAAGGAGAAAAGACGATCCAAAAACAAAGGTTCCATATATACACAAGACGAGCGGTGACTCTATGGTGACATCAAATGTACCAATGCCGATCCCACAAGGATTGTTGGAACTCATCAACAAAGAATCGGATGCATACAAGGAGTACATGGAGATAGTAAATGCTCCTATGGGAAGCTCAAAACTTAGCGGACCTACCCCAGGAGCACCTAGGGTTAAAGTGAGTCTAGCGCCAAAGTAGGAAAATCTAGGTCAAGGAAGAAAACTCAGGCTAAGAAGAAAACAAAACCGGGTGAACTTCTTAGTCAATTAAGAGATGAAAGTGATGATGAACATGCTGAACCTAGGAAAACAAACGAAGGCGAAGAAGTTGTGGGGAAGGATAAGGAGAAAAGTGAACCTTCTAAGCAGAATAAGAATAGAGAGGAGATTAGGATTAGTGATGATGACAATGACGGAGATGATAAGGGGGACGGTGCTGACACCAATAGATCGAAGATTAGGACGAAGAAGCAGATTGACACCCGTAGGTCTAGGTCCCCTGAGCAACACCAGCTCAACATTCTTGTCATCAATGAAACAACAACAACAACAACAACAACAACAATCCCGCAACCAACCAATACTACACAACCACCATCATCAACAACAACATCTCATCTTAGATACATCCCAACTATGTCAACATCCACCCTATTCACAAGGATTCGAGCTGATCCAGTACCATTTATAATGACAACACAATTCAATGAAATAATGGGGAAGCTTAGAGCAGATATGGAAGCAAGATTTGCAGCTAAACGACAAAGCAAATCACAAGATGGGCCATCATCAACAAAAACACTATCTTTGGATCGTCTTACCAAACTCATGCTAGATAGGTTTTTACGTGATGGTTCACTACCACAAGCTCACCCCCAACATTTACAATGCATTACTAGATCCGGAAGCTGAACCACAAACAACACAACAACCCGACACTTAAGCTCAAGACCTCGAGAAGATGATGAAGAAACAAAATTCTGAGGCAATCAAGTTGATTAAAAAAATTTCATCAATGTTTGTTGAGTTAGAAAGCCAATGTCATCCACAATCACACAAGTGCCATCAGGATGATCCTGAGGGGGAGAAAAGCGCTAAGAGACAAAGAACGACACCAACTACAACCTTTACAGCCACAACACAAGTTTCACTTCAACAACAACAACATCACAAGTCTAGTTCACAGCAACAAACAGATGATTATGAAGAAGTGAACGTGAACGAAAATGTTGAAGGTGATAAACTGAATAAAGGTGTAGAAAGTGAAGACGACTTGACTTATTGGGAAGGTGATATACCTCCTGAATGTGTCAGATGATGATGACGATGATTTGTTTGAAGATGTTTTAAAGGATCTGATACAAACAGACGAGCAAATCAAAGATCCTACAACAGAAATGCTTGACGGCATGTTCTCAAATCTGCCTGAGGAATTTGGAATAAAATCAAGGAAGAAGATCTTTTGGAACACAGAGTACGAAGCATCTATGATTCGATAATCTACAAGTCCAAAAGCGACAGAGATTTCAATACAAGACTTGTCGATCAAGAGATTTCAAAAGCTCTCGGTGATTTTACTTCTTCAACATTTGGAAGAGATGCTACAGAAATGACCAGAAGAGAACGATCTCCGTTATGGAAACTAATTCCTCGAGTTCCAAGATCTGACTCAGCACCTCTTGTTCCCTACTTCAACGACGATCTAAACTACATTCTTAAAGGTCCCAAAGAATACCAACCATCAATAAAAAAAGTCGCAACTTATGAGGAAATTCCCGAACCATTTCTGGAAGAAGAAAGATTTTTGGATATATTCTATGAAGATAAAGTGAGTCGTGAGAAGTACAAAATCAATGCTTATCTGGGGATAATCAACGTCAATGAAAGATCGAAGGGTTTCTATGTTGGATCGATATACTCTGACCAAACTAACTATGTAGCTTGTAAGGGTTTAGTAATCATGGATAAATCCTTAACTACTAACAATGGAACACTGATATACTTTATTAAGTATGCGGAATCTACTTCAATAAAGCTAAGAAGAATAATCACAACTTCAACGATTATATTAACCAAACTTTGAACCTGCTTATATTACAGATTCACTAACAATCCCTAATCGCTAAATATCTCTAATATCGAACTTGCATGTATTCGTATATGCGTATATGCGTGTTTGCGTGTTTTCTAATGCCAACCTAGGGATCCTTTTATAGGCATAAGGAAAACCCTAGTCGGTTTACAATACTTGAACAACAAGTAAACTAATTCTAAACTAAGAACATTCTAGAATTACATAATAATCCTTAAACGTTTTGCATATTAGTCCTTTATCATAGCAGTCCTTTGATGAGCAGCACTTTGACTTTCTTCGTTAAGCAGCAGTTTGACTTTCTTTATAAGAGCAGTACTTTGATCTTCAGCAGTACTTTGACTTTATAACCCAACAATCCTCCCCTAACTTGAATTCTACTTGCTTGATTTCAAGTTCCTTTATCTTCCTTAATCCATGCCAAATTACTCTAGCATTTAACATCTTTATCTTCAAGGAATGATTGTATCTGTCTTGTACTCACTGTGGTTGTATTGTCATCATCAAAGTAATCTTCATCAGCAATCCTTATCAGCAACTATCAGCAACAATCTTTACAGCTACTCAGCAACATATGGTAAAATGTACATCAGATCACAAAATTTCATACTATTCTCATCACATCCAGGTGTGTAAACTCCTGTGAGAGGTGAATCATTGAAAAATAATAGATTTTGATGTCTCTTTACCAAAGCCATTAACTCTGGAGTAGCCAATGTTTAGGTTTAAGAACCATGGTACATTGATAACCATATGATTTTTAGCAAATCATCAGCTATCAACAGATTTGAGTAGTCTTTACCAAGAGCCGTTTGCTTTTGGACTAGCTAGTTCTTTTAGTTCAATCACTACCATGGTGAACTAATTACCATATAAATGGATTTTCCACAGCCTTTACCACAAGCCATTATCTTGTGGGCTAGCCAACTCTTCACTATCACAGATATGGTGAGTTGAAAACCATACAATTTATAGTAAATTGTCAACTAAAAACGGATTTGATAATCACATCAGAGCCGTACCCTCATGATGAGTCAAACTCTTTCTTGTTTATTAGACATGGTGAGTTGAATACCATTTGTTGTGTAGTACAAGTACTAACACCATGTGTTACTCAAAAATGTTTTGTTGCTGTTTATCCTGTGCTTCAAAAAGTATTTTGCACACTACAAAAATTGCTATTTTTCATTAAAGAACTTTACTGGTTTTTATGCTACAAACAGTACTTTGATAAAGTACTGTTGGTCTAGTAGTACTTTGAATAAAATACTTATTATTCAAAAAAAAATATATATCAAAACCATACTAGTAATCATGCATCATCATCTGCCAAACTTGTCCATTTGATGAATAACTCAATCACCATAAGTGTTGTGTCATTCTCATCTTCAACTTCCATACCATGTTCTAGCATCCTGATCATAAGACTTCTTGTGAGAGGATATCTTCTCTCTGCTAGCATATGAACCATGGTACCATCTTCTAATTCCAATACATGCACTCCTGCTGATTCAAAGAATCTCCAGCTTATAATTTCCTAATTATCTTGATTATTCCAGAGTGCATCCTTGCTTGTTTCTTCAGTATCCCACAGAGTTGAAAGATCACCCAGCAAGATTAAACCCACTCCTCTTGGTGGAATGTGTTCATAATAAGCTTGTACTTGTTGATGCAGATGAAGTAAGTCTTCTCTATCTATCAAATGTAGTATATCCCACAACAAGTTGAATGCTCTAAAACTTTCATCCTCTCTATGGAAAACAAGATAATCTCCATCTTCTTTTGATTCCACAATTTCCAATGCAGAAATCTTAGACTTTGTATCAGCAACTTCTTTTAACTTTGGATGATCAAAATCAACAACCCTTAAGTAATTCCTTAGCTCATCAACTGTATCTATTCTTAATTCAATTGTATCTTTGAACTTCTTTGATGGCTGTTCTTTAGTTGTTGTTCTTTTTCTTTTATTTCTTGCATCCAACAACTGTTTTGCCTCATCAGTATCAAAACCAACAATGCTATCAACATGCTTTTGGTAAGATTCTCTGACAGCATCATACAAGTCTTTCATCTCTTGATACTTTAATCTCTATAAGCCTTTGTATCCATGACCCTTTAGATAACTCATCATTGCATTCATTTCTTTAGCAATGCCCTGTGATTTTCTAGGTCCAATAACTCTTTCTGTAACAATAGGCTTCTCTGATCTCTCCACTTCAGCATTCAATTCAGCTTGAAACTTTCTAGCAGCTTCTTCATTTTTAGCTTCCTCAAAAGCTCTTATCTGTGCTAAAGTGAACTCCCTCTTCTTCTTTTTCTTTCCAACTAAAAGCCCTTTACCTTTATCTTTAGGATCGACCTCTTGAATAGGCTGAGAAGAAGGTTGTAAGACTTGTGATTGTTCAACTCTAGGAATAGTAGTACCTCTAGGTCTTGACATGTTGAGCAACATATTAGCAATGGTCTCATCATCACTATCACTATGTTCCTCTTGCTGAATTGGATTTAAAGTACCAACTTCTTCATGTGTAACATTTGAAGGACCAGCTTCTTCATCAAAATCTAAGGTTCTTGGTGTAATAAGATTTTGCCTAAAAGTACCTTGTGGAGCAGTATCTTGAACACCAGTACTTTGAGCATCAGTACTTTGAATATTAACTTGCTCAACTTGGTCAGCTTATTTCTTTGAATCTTCATGAGTTTTAGCATTAGGATCTTCATTCAAATTCTCATAAAGTTCAGCATCTAAATCCTTATGAATTTCAGCATCTGGATCTTTATTAAGTTCAACATCTTCATTCAGATTTTCATTTTCCAAATTCCTCCCAAATGTGAATGAAGAATGCTTCTTGAGCTTCCTTTTCTTAGGCTTAGAGATCTTCTTACGTTTCTGACCACTCTTCCTCTGTGATTTCACCCACAATCTGTGATGTTGAACTAGTGGCCATACAAAGCTCTTCAATCTCTTGAACTTATTCTTCAACTTCAACATTGATGCAGCTTGATCATCATCAGCTTTCTTTAACCTCTTTAATTCTCTGGTTAAAGCATAGTTATCCAGCACTCCCTGATTAGCTATTGCCTCCTCATCAGCCATTACTCCCTCATCTCCTCCAAATGTTTGAGATCCATCTGTGGAAGTATAATCATTGGGAGATGGTGGTTGATTCTCACCATGGTCTGAATCATAATTGGCAGCACCTTGCAAAGAAGCAGTACTTTCCTTTGAAGCAGCACTTTCAATAAAAATTGCAAGCAGTACTTTCCTATTATCTTTACCACAAATAGATATATCATCAATAGCATTGTATTGCTGATGAGACGAAAAGTGTTACGCTTTTAAGGGGTCATTTAAGCCTTAATTCATATAAATGTGATCAAATATTGCCCTGAATCGTTCCTTTTGTCATTTTAGGTACTTTTGAGAGGAATTCTGGAAAACATGCATATTTGGACGTTTTTGGAGCATAAAAGTGAAGAAAACGACAAAGTCTCAAAAGGAGCAGAAATTACAACCTGACGGCGTCAGAGTCACAAGGTGACTACCCGTCAGCAAGCCCTGAAAAGAGTGGAAACCAATTATCAAATGACGGGGCCAGAAAGATATTTGGAAATTAACACCTGACGCCGTCAGGCTGTAGAAGTTGTAGGCCGTCAGGTTATGATTTAAAGAGTGACGGCCCAGAGAGGGAATAGAGAGTGACGGCGTCCAGAGTGATGCTAGCCATCCGAGAACCTAATGCGCGAGCCAGTGATGGCGTCTCACGGCCTCTTACCTGACGCCTCAGAGTGTAAATCTATATAAGTTTTTTCTATTTTTCATTCATAACGGTGAACTTGTGGAGAACTTGCACCAACCAAGACGAATTTCCGTACTTTTAGGGTTCCAACCTCTGAACCTCATGCTTAGATTAAAGATAAGTCTTCCAATCAATTCAATCATATGTCATATGTGTTGTTGATTATCTCTTTTGCTTGTCTTTTAATAACTTGTAGCTAATTTCTTGTGTTTGCTTAATCTAATAATACCATAACTATTAATTATTGTTAATTGATGTTGTTTTTGCTTGTGGGATGATTGTTAATCAATATTAGGCTCAAGAAAACTGCCAACCTCCTTTATGGTAACGTGCTTGAACGTCCTTAGGAAGATGAGCCAAGGCATACTACTATTAAGTAGTATTAACGCAATGAGCCACTGTTACCAATCCTATGGTTGTGCCCGTATGCATAGAGAGATAGAGCTCATAGAATTGGAAGAGATAATGTATCGCCAACTCCATGATTATGGAATACCCCTTCATCACACACCAGTAACAATACATATCAATTACCGGTAAAAGATAGTTAGGGAGTAATGAGTCTAGTAGAACACACTTCTCATATTGTTTTCACAACCAAAGTTAGTTATTTTATTTTCTTTGGCAATTGTAGTTATTTGGTTTAGTTGACTAACAACTAATTCGCCCACTCCTTCAAAACGAGATTTAACTGCTTCCTAAATAAAAATAAAAAAAGAATCTCCTTTCCCCTAGAGCCCTATTAGGAGTAGTTTTCTATCCTAACGAACACTATTCCCTGTGAAGAACGATCAACCCGTACTTACCACTATCACTATATACATCGGTCGTACACTGCCTGGTGGGTTAAGCTTGAGATCCTCCGAGAGTACCTGTTGGTAAGTCACAAAACCACGCTCAAAATTTTGGCGCGCTGCCGGGGAATATTATTGTTTAGGTAGAATTCTTTTATATTTATTAGGTCTACTCGCTAGATTCTTTCTTGTGAGATTTTTTATTTATTTTCTAGATTTCTTTATCTACTCTTATTTCTTCTGTTTTGTCGTAACCTTTACCATCCACCATCATGGAAGTGTAACATCCTTGATCCAACACCACCACACCAAACCACTCCTAGACCGACCTTAGGAGAGTATCCAACCTACACCTTGGGCATCGAACACCAATTGAGCTCCTAAGGACAAATGTCACCGT